>LPNX010311764.1:613448-717477 GCA_001517045.1 Pseudotsuga menziesii | reverse complement strand
TCCCATCATATACCATCTGGTCTTGTTAGTTCTTCAGAAAGAGAAAGTGCAATTGCATGATCCAGCTCCTCATCTTCATCCCGTAATGGACCATCCTGGATAAAAATGTCCACATAATCAAACAAAGCATGTATTACATAGGAGCATAGTCAATGTTATGTTATTGGTAAGACTTTTAACATAATCAAACAAAGAATGTATTACAGAGGAGCATAACTGTAAAGCCCAACTATACATTTGAATCACATCATAACAATATAAAAGAATATACTACAGGAAGTGAACACTTCCACAGTTAGAAAAATACAAAGTTCAAACAATCCATGGGCCATGTATTAAAATAAAGAAAGAAAAAATAATTTAGATTTATGAAATTTAAGTATCACACGACAATCTCTTGAGAAAATATGTAAAATAGCATTTTTTATGCATTTGGATTCTCCTTGCAGAACCTCAGGTAAAAAGTTCCACAGAAACAGCCGATAAACATAGCAGCATGGACCTCAGAGAGCAATTGTGCATAGGATAAATAAGAAGGTAAAGCAACAGACATATACTCGAGCAAAATATGAAAAGAGTATCTAGAAAAGACTGAGAACCATCTGAAATAAACCACACAAGTCATATCATCATGACTAATACACTCGCAAGAAAAAATGTGAACAAATTGTTAACTATTCCACCAAAAAACAGTCTAAATTTTTCCATTGAAAGACAGTCCAAAAGTAATCACTAGAATAAAGCGAACCTTGTTAGAGCTAACAGATAGAAGATTAAAGAGTATTAGACAATGATACACACTAATGAGTTTGGGATTACCATGGAATTAGAGGGCACATGCCAAATTACATTATCATCTCCAAATGCACCTGGGTAATGTCCATCTGACACTTTGTGACTTGAACCTTTAAAAAGCTTGCTCAGCCACTTCATCATTCGAGATTTCTTGTGAGAGTATGATGGTACAAAATGACCTGCATGTCCCAAGTAACATGAGCCAACAGTGAAAACAATAATGATGAAAGACATAAATCCAGGAAAGAAAATTATAAGGTTTTCCTTAGCAAGCTCTTATATTAAAAAAAATGGCAGAATTCTTGATTAGCTGTTCCAGAATTTTAAGCATCTTGTTTATTCTCTCAAGCATATGAAAAGACAGTGAAATTACCAAGGTCGTATCAACAAATAATCTTGCAGAAAAATCAGATTGCAACTATGAAGCTATTAGTCTCGATTTTAAAAATTACAGTGATAAAATCCATCTTCAATATGCCTAAACATTTTAGACCATATTATACAAGTTTTGAGTCAGACAACAAGGATAAGGTTGGGAGTTAAAATATTTGTGTCAATGACAAGGAGATATCATATACAACCTTCTCAGCTGAGGTTTATCACTACAGAACACAGTCTTGACTCTTGAACTAGTACTTAATGAAGAACTTTCGGAAATAAATGAGTAAAAAATTCAAATTCATCCCTCACAAGCCATGGAAACCCCACAGACAACCCTGAGGCTTAACAACTGCTGCAGCTGCACCCATCACACTACCTTTTAGATTGAATTGTCCACACCTCCTAAAGCCACAGCAGAAGTAGCTGAATAGTTTGTTTTGCTGAATTGCACAGCCTTTTCCCACAACTGACCTTAAGCCCTTGCAATGTGATGAGTGTAGCAAACACATATCATGGAGAGTCACACAACCTGTAAACAAAATTATCCATGAAACCCAAATGGGAGAATGTAACCACCAAGAACAAAGATAGGAGAGAAGCTCCCTTGCAATGAATTCTAGTTGTGACTCCTCCAGAACAAAGGAGAACTATTATCGTCAAAATATATGAAGAGAAACATGTTTTAAAGCTAAAAAATACAATTCGCAAACAGCCTTACAATCCTACTATATCATATCACCTTGGGCAGTCCCCACCACAGAGCCTTCTTTGCTAAGAAAGGCCAAATAAGCTAGCTCAAAAATGCAAAAACAGCATCCAGATGTGGGAAGAATGCACCAATGCCGAAAAGGCTTGGAATAGCAGATGGGAGCAAGGAATTTCACACCTTGGTCAAGATTCCACACTCACGGGCTTCACTCAGCACCTTGAGGTAGCCATGGGAGCACCCAGAGGTAGGGATTGAACTTAGAAGTTGGTATATGACACTGGGAGGTGATGACCGGCATGCACATCTTGCAAACCCAAGCCCCCTCCATTCTCCTTGGGGAAAAGACCATTGACCAAATTCCAGATTCCATTCCCACAGGTTTACACAGCACCATGAGGTAGCCATGGGGACACCTTGAGGTAGCCATTGAAATTATGGCATCAGGAAGTGATTAACCTCGTGTACATGTTATGGGCCCAGGCCCACCCCCATTTTCTCCTTGAGGCCTGCCAAAAACATTTTTTCAAGCAGGTTGTAGTCAAGTGGTAAATCAAATGTGTTATCATTACAGAGAATCAAGTGAAATCGCCCCTGAATAACATGTCATTTGTAATGCTGTCAATTGGTTTTATCGTCTGATATCTCATTAATAACTAAGTCTAGGCAGTTTGTCCTAGGGAGTGTCCTACATGATTCTGATGAAATAGATACATCTTGGTCATGGCATTATAGCAACAAGTAGGTCCACTTTGTTAACAAATGTTTATTTACCAACCAAAATAGAAGGGGATGAATACATCCAGGCAGCTATAGGGGCAAGGAATACGAGCAGGGATAATAATATTCACAGAAGGTCCAATCTCGGAGCACATTGCAAGGTTTATTTGTCAGACCTAAAATCATACAGTACATACATAGAACCAGATAAAGCAATGAAAAAGGATGAACAACATACAATGTTTAAAGACAGACGAGCAAACATGAGAGACTTGCAAGGACCTGCTCCCTGTTCGAGCATATCCATTAGTTTGTCGTTCCCACTTACAATTGCTGCAATGGCTTGTTTCAAGAGAGATTCTTTCTTGACACTGTGACATAAACAGCATAATGACAACACACACTGGACCCATGTTCCCAAAAACAGGAAATGGAACAGAATGGTAAACAGGAATTAAACGAGAAATTAAGCTAGAGGGTTTTGGGAGATAAGAAATATGAAACCACCACACTATAAATGTATATTATATACATAAGATTGATTAGTAATGTACTGATGTAGTTACAAGAAGAAAATGGAAACGAGAATGACAACAGGAGCCTGAAAGAGAAACGGGTCTCCTGGTCAGGTTTCTGGTAACATGGCATCAAAACAACCAGATAAAAACTTCGCAAGGACTGCATCATAAGGAATCCAGAGAGCTGAAACCAGCATTGTGGCATTTCCTTGGCAAATGCATTGGTTAATGGGTAGGAGGGAGGGGATTCAAGGGTCCACTCAAGCACTTGGAAAAAGCTCAAAGCGGTTTCCTGCTTAATAAGGACAGATTTGAGTCATTTGACCATACAACTCTCCACAGAGATCGACACCAGGGATCAGAACACACATCTTAAATACCTTTATCAAGCATGTAAATTTGCCAAAAAAAAAAATGCTTTGTATATCCTTGTGAAATCAAAATTCTAGCTAATGTTCAAACACTCATTTCATAAGAGGATTTTTTATTTTTCCTGCAAAATGCCTACCAAATATGCAGGGCTGCACGATGTGCTTCATCTTCGTCGACCTCATTGCAAATTCAAGAGCTGATAATGAAACTTTCTATACCCTGAAATTTGAAATCTATGGCACTCAGAGATTATTGATGATCCTAACGGCCCTCTGTCTCAAATGCTAATATACACAGTGAATATATCCTTCCAGCAAAAACTCGTCTGCTTCAAGGGTTTGCAAGGTAAATTGAATAAGGCCAGTCTTGTTTTAAGAAGCAAAGAACATACAGCCATCGATGTTGATACCATTCTAGTACAGAGAGATATATACGATGTCTATACAAAACATAAAGGTGAATAGCATCTACCTGTTATGGTATAATGCTGTAGGACCGACGAAGGCCGGCCAAGGAAAAGATGAAATACAGGATGCCAAATCAACTTTAGCACGCCAATAAATGCAAATAGGGTGTGCACTAGCCATTGGAAGAAGATATACCAAATGTATATATATCATGTCAACGTGAATATGATTGCAAAGAATATTTTTTCCAGTCCGTGGGAGCTTGTCTGAACGGGGGTTTGGAAATTTCGGAACTTTGAAATCAATTTGGAATTTCAGAGTTTGGAACGAAATTTTAAGAATAAAAAGTATAAAGAGAGAGCAAAGGCCGAAGGGTCACCTTGTCGGTACATCTCCTTTTTGAAGGGTAGGCTGCCTTTGTTCTCTATGTCGCTGACAAGATTGGACCCTCGAGTGCCCCTTCCAAAGGGTGAATAATGAATGCATAGGCAAGGCTTGGTTTTTTTATCCAGTGGCAAGGGAGAGTAGCAAATGTAGATGACAAAAATTTGCCTAATAACGTCTTTAGGGAAGAGAAAATTAGAAGTGCTTTTCAAACTGAAGAATTTGCTTTCAACATCTTTTCGGAGAGAATCTTTGACAATAAGAACTTGCCTTGGCCAAGTAAACTTGCATGTGCCAAGCAAGATTTGTTGTTGTATATTACGAGTCTTTTTTCAAATATAAATATAAATTATAAGATTTTGTTTGGTATAAAGTTTAAATTAGTTTAGTGTTTATAGTGGTAGGCAATGAAAATTAGGTAATTTTAGGTAATTTTAATGATATTAGTTTTTTTAGACTATTAGTTTTTTTTTCTTTAATGATAAGACTTATTTTTTAACTTCTATGAAAAGTCAAAATTTGTAAATGTAAAATACAAGGTCAATAAAAATATAGAAATTAAGAAAATAATGTGTAAATGAGCACAAAAAAAACTTTACATAGAAACTAAAGAGTATAAACAAGAAGATTTTGCTCTTAACTCTTTATGGGGAAGGGAATATTCAACCAAGGTATGAAGGTTTCTTGTTGAAGAGTATCTATTTATATTCACAAGCATAGATAACTTCATTGGCATAGATAACTTCATTGTGTTAACCTTTATAGAAACAAAACATCAAAAATCTATATCACATATACTATTCCTTTCTCTTCATTTCTTTAGAATATTTTGAATAGTTTTGAATACTTGTATGGAAAAGTATTGATGTTATAATTTTGGTAAATATAATGTATTGAAACACAATATCAAAAATCTATATCACATACTATTCCATAATGTATAATGGGTGTTAAGAAAATAATGTTTATAAGATTTTTTAAAATTAACTTTATATTAATAAAAAAATTATGAACCAAATAAAGTCTTTATAAACATTTATAAACAATACATTAATATTATTAATATCAAAAAAAATTTAAAAATTAACTTTATATTAAAAAAAAAATTAACAACCAAATAAAATCTTTATAAACATTACATTAATATCAATAAAAAGGTTCGCATTCAAAGTTAATTATTCAAAAATATAAATATGAATTATGAGACTTAACCCTCAATACCTCTGGGTGAGGTTACCTCTATCATGTTGACTATACCAATTTATGAAGATTTAAATTTGTGAAGAAAAAGTGAGAAGGTTTTTTTTTCAAAAGTGTTAAATCAAATGTGCTATGTGGGGTTGTGTTACACACATTAGTTAGACATCTTTTATTTAAGATTACAAGGTTTTAAAGGATTTGTTGATAGTAAGTTTAAAAGTGAGTAAAAAAAATTTAATTCCAAATTTAATGTAATTTTTTTTTTAAAATATAATTTTATTTAATTTATAAAAAATTTATACTTAAAATAATTTATACTTAAAATTAAAAAATCCAAATCAATACGAATTAAAAATTAAAAAATAAATAAATCAAATCAAAATTTTACCGATTAAAAAAATATATTATTAAACAAATTATATAAAAATAATTTGTAAAGTAATTTATGAATTTTTCAAAGTAAAAAATTAACCAACATCTTATTGACTAAATGAATGAATACCATTACATTAATGAAAATACTATATCAATGAGATTGTATGAAATGACATGGGGAAATATTCTTGTTGAGGATAACGATAGATAGTGATTATGTTAGTTATCTTGTATGATATTAACATGTGGAAAGTGGTTGTTTTGATGGGAAAGGAAATGTTGCGGCATACTTTTATAATTATAAAAGAAAATGATGTGGCATAATTTTATAATTATAATAATTATAGTAAAGAAATAAATATTTTAAAATATAAAAAAAAATTATGATAGATAAATAAATTTTAAAATAATGATGATGATTACTGTTTTTTAATATTAATAAAGTTTATTAAAAAATAAAAATATGTTTGAATTAGCTCATTATGGTTTTTATAAGTAAATAAGTCTTGAAGAGTGCAAGTTAACGGGAAATAGTGTTCATTCTCAACCTCCTTCCTATCACAAATTTTAAAAATTAGATAATGCATTTTACAAGTTTTGGGTTAGTCTAATTACCAATTTTAAAAATTAGATAATCCATCCTAAGTGTTTTGGGTTAGTCTAATAACCAATTTAATAATGGAGGTCATAAACATTAGTATTGATTTTGGTAATTTTATTTTTACTATTTAAGCTCATAAATAGTTTTTATGAACTAAATTGTGATTCAACTTCCTCTCAATAATAATAATTTCATTATATTTTCAAGGCTTATCTTTAAATTTCACATATGTATGTAAAGTTTAATATTTTTTATAATACTAATTTGATTGTCTTATTTAATGTTCCAATATTCAAGTGAGGCCTCATAATCTATATCGTGGCCAGGTTGAAAGGGCTTTAAGAAAGGCGGCATCAAGGTTTGAGGACGAGGTTGGTAAGCAAGGTTCTTCACAGTTAATGGTGGGCTTTAGCTATAGGTTTTGAGCTCAAGGATGGCAATGTCGGGATTTACAGGGTCACCTATTGTTATTCGAGTGTTTGGTGATGCCTTGGACGGTTGGTATTGTATTGTTTGTGGTGTAATTTTTGTGTGTGGTGTTCTTTAAGGTGGGAGAATTTATTTTTCTTACATGTCGCGAATTGGGTAGGGTTAGTGGTTGATGACCATAAACAATAGCGGGGGACCGAGGGGATGGGTAAGGCATTATCCTCTCACATTGTTCTTGGCACCCTTTTGGGAGATATTGATCATGTTTTATGTGAGAAGGGTCAGTTTTCTAAACTGTCAAAGGAACTATATGATGTTGTATCTTCTTTTGAGGCTGAGCTTATGCAGTTGCCCCGTCGTGGTAGTGGTTTATCTCGCAGCAAGGGGGAGGTTGCTAACAATATGGGGCTTTAAAAGCCTTGAAACCTCGGTCTCATATCATCAATATGACCTTGGGGAAGGATGTGTAGCTTGGTCGTGTTCTCAGCCTCTCAAAGCAGGTTATTGTTGGTAAAGTCTGTTTCAACCAGTTATCTCGGGTGACACTTTTGGAATGGGTTTCGGCAAACTAGAAGCCTATACGTAACTACTTCCCAAGGATTCATATGTTGGTAAATAACTGAACTGTCTTCCACTTTGTTGACGAAGAGAATGTCTCATGTATTCTAACGAGACCAAGGGTGGTTAGGCGTGGATCCTTATACCTAAAGCGGTGGCATTCTGACTTCAATCCTCTTACTGAGCAATTCCAGTGGAATCATTATTGGCTCCTTTTAAAGGATTTTCCTCTGGAACTGTAGACGCATGATATTTTTTAGGCCATTGCTAATAGGGTTGGATACTTCATTTATTTTGATGTAAATTTCTATTTCATAAAGAAAAACGCATGGCATGGGTGCTAACAGAGATAGATGTTGATCTTGGATTTACAGACGTGGTTAATATTGTCTAAGGGAACAGTCATTTTCGTCAACCACTGGACTACTGACAGACTCCATATTGATGTAATTATAACTTCGGAATGTATTCACTTGTATATCTTATGTGTTGTACCCCGATGTTTGTTCCGGGAAGTGTTTATAATGTAATTGAGTCATGTCATGCCCCGATGTTTCGATCAGGAGTTTCTATAATGTGAACAAGTCATGTTAATTCATTATGGGTAACCCTCCTATTGATCAAGGGTTAAAGTCCCCACAGTTGTGGGGCCCTAGGGTTATTAGACTATCCTAGAGAAATCAACCCTAGGTGAGTTATTGTAAGTNGTTGGTCGGAGGGGCAAAGTCCCCACAAGTTGTGGGGCACTAGGGTTATTAGACTCTCCTAGAGATGTTGGCTCTAGTAAGTAATTGTTAAGTGAGGCCAGCATGTTGTAGAGGACATTAAGTGAACGAAAGAATATAAATAGAGAGTGAGCCTCTCTATTTACCACACACACACTCACTCATTGGGGCGCATGAGTGAGAGAGAGAAGTTGCTGGGACAAGAGAGAGACTACTGCTATCGGGAGATCATCTCTGAGGAAGTTGCGGGGTTTTCTCCTTTATGGTTTCCTCGAGGAAAAAAAAATCTAACATGGTATCAAAGCTAACCTGAGAAGAAGACATTGTGCAGCTACAAAATCTAGGGCTTCTTGCTTTTTGGGTCTCTCTCCACAATCCATCAGTAAAAGTATGCTAGGTTGACTCTCCATTGAAGGGCGCATCTTTCTATCGAAGCAGAATTTGATTCCGAGCATTTTCAGTTTTTGGTGCGAGAAATTGGGGCTTCTTACAAAAGAGGAATTTTTGAGTGAGCCCAGTATAGGATTTCTCTCCTCATCAAAATCGAATTTTAGAGACCTGGGTCGAAATTTTTGGTTGGGTGAAACTCCGGGAAAGTCAAACCCTAGTTTGACCCCAAGCTGGAAAAACCCTAAATACTAAAACTGATAAGTTTTGGTACATTCGTTATATCTCGGGATTGGAGAAGGCTTAGGAGCTAAAACTTTTACAGACCGAATATAAAATCCTTATTTACACTATGTCCAAAATTCAGCCTCAGATTTGTTATATCCTAGGAGATATGATCCCTCAAAATCAGGGTTTCAGCCTCTTCTAGGATTCATCCCTAAATAGGACACCTGGGAGAATTGCTATATCTCGGGATGCAAAGGTCCAAATGAAATTTCTGAAGATGTTCCAAAAAGGGCACGAACTGTAATTTCTATGGTCAAATTTTTAGAGCCAGAAGATGAAACAATGACATGTGGAAGTCCGTACAACTTCGCTATGTTGAACAGTCCTAAAACAGGTCACCTTGGGAAAAAGATCATAAGTCCCAACTGGTGAAACCAATTCTGATGAAACCTGTGTTGTTGGAACAGGGACAGGTGAGGCTACCTCAGTGCAAAGTTTTAGACACAGAGGAGTAGTAATTTCGGAGATATCGTAGAAACAATATCAGGAATTTCTGCTGAAGAAATTGGAAAACTAGGGCTTCCTGTTCCAGGAGCTTCCCTCCATTGTTTTCAGAAAAGGAGTACATTGGATAGCTTACCTTGAAGAGATCTATCTTTCTATCCAATTAGATCTGGAAGATTCTAAGTTTTGAAAATTAGGTTTTCTCTGACAAACCCTAGATCAGCCAACTCCAGAACCAGGACAGACACCTCAAATCGGTAAGATCTAATCTTTTGCTATTTTCATTTGAGGTTCTCATTTCAAAGTGATCTGTCACATCAGCTTGATGATAAGCTTGTTGAACTTGAAAATTTCCAAGCATGGAAGTATATGATCTCTCTGAAGAAAATGAATTGGACACCTACATAAGAAGAGAGGTTCCAGTTCCAGAGGGAGATTAGGCTAAAAGCCTTACACAAGAAGAACTTGGTCAAGGCCAAGAAGATCATTGTTGATTCAATCACGGATCACCTTATACCACAAGTGTCTTCCCTAAAGACACCGAAAGAGATGGTTGATTCCTTGACCAAGCTATTTGAAGGGAAGAACATAAATCAGAATATGACCTTAAGAAACCAGTTGAAGAATGTGAAGATCCAGAATGCAGAGACCATACAGTCATACTTTACAAGGGTCTCTCAAATCAAAGAAAAACTTGTAGCAATAGAAAAAGAAGTTGAGAATGCAGAAGTGGTGATAGCCACCTTTAATGGCCTCCCAGGATCATGGGATTCATTCATTTGAGGAATGTGTGCCAAAATGAAGTGATTACTTTCAGCAGACTCTGGGAAGAATAAGAAGCTCGACTCATAAGAAGAGAAGAGAAGATGGGAGCAACTGAAGATCAAGCTCTCACCATCCAAAGAAGATACCTCAAGCGATGAGGAATATGAAGAACTCAACTCTTGAAGAACCTATTATCCATCTTATCATTTGGATAAGAAACGATGCTATGATGAATGAAGAAGATGATGAAGCTGAAGGCTCAATAAGGAGTCTACCCATGAAACAAATAAAGATAAGTATTCAATTGTCATTTCATGATATTGTTTTGTTGTGCATTTGTTTATATTCAGTTGATATATTATGCATGGTAGAATGTTTTCATTAATGATAGTATATTACTAATACACATGTGATGGGTAAGTAGCTCATGGTGCTATACAACTCTCCATTGCTGCTTATCTAGAATGAAACCTCTTTGCTAACATATTGGATTAGTGCACAATCTCAATGTTGTCCTGGTAGAGATGGAAGGCATCTAGAAAGTTTTCGTGAGATATGGATGAATGTTGTATTGGCTAAAATAGTTGCATAATCATATATCTTGATGCAAAAGATTTTGTCATTATGAATATACCTTATGAAATGTTTCTAACCATACAACTAATGCATTTGACTTGTAGGAAAGATTGTGTACAATCACCTACAAGCAAAGAAGGATGAGACTTGTTCCGAAGAACAAGTGATGACAATTCAAGATGAAGAATAATATGACGAATGCAGTGACATCATTAATACAGAACCTTCCAGCCATGAAGAAGTAACCAAGAAGAAAGGGAAGACCAATTCAAGAAGAATGCTGTCTAGGATGCAATATTGATACGTGAAGGGAAGTTCGTAGTTCCATCATGCAGTAGATGGAAACATCATGGGATACAAGGCAAGATTCGTAGCATGAGGCTTCTCACGAAAATAAGGCATAGACTACGAAGAGACATTTGCAGCCAGTGGGAATTGAAACACATACATGATGAGCTTGATGAAGATCTTAACATTTGCTACAAGGTTGAAGATGAAAGTCTATACACTAGATGGATACATAGAATATTAGTAGCATAGGAAGCTACTTGTCACTCTGGTACAAAATGTTTCAATGCATAGAGTACGAAAGACAGAGGGAGTATGATGCTCCGCTTCAAAGGGAGTGACTACTGAATATCCTGAGGTTCGACATGGTACGACAGGATGGACAGATTACTGATGACTCTAGGATTTACTGAGAGTAAAGAGGATTCCAACCTTTGCTTCAAGGTTGAAGGCGGAAGACCAATGATGCTCCTATTATATGTCGATGACTTGTTCCTGACAGAAAAGAGGAACTCATTAAATTTGCAAGAAGAAGACTTGCTGCCGAGTTCGAGATAAAGGACTTTGGGATGATACACTACATTCTAGGCATGGAGGTATGGACAAGGGAAGTATGCAGTAGAGATCCTGAAGATGTTCAGGATGATGGACTACAAGGCCATGACCACACGTATGGCATCGAACCTGAAGCTATTGAGTGTTGCTTCATCAAAGTCGGTTGATGCCACGATGTATCGTCAGATGATTTATTCCTTGATGTACCTGATGAATGCGAGACCAGATATTTGCTTTGTTGTGAACACATTGAGACATGCTCACCTGATGGTTGCAAAGCATGCAGTGAGGTACCTGAAGGGTACAATTGATTATGGGCTCAAGTATGAGACGAATCAGAAGATTAACCTGGAGGGTTATGAGCATTCGTATTGGGCAGGCAGTGCCATTGATAGGAAGAACACTTCGAGGTGCTACTTCAGTATGGGATCAAGTGTGATCTCTTGGTTTGGCAGGATGGAGTCTTGCATGGTGCTGAGTACAGCTGAGGCAAAATATGTTGCCACTTGCTATTTGGGAGAGAGGAGTAGTGAAGCTCCAGTATGTGATCCAAATCAAGATCTCTCGAAAGAGGGAGTTCTAGCATAGTCGGTGAGATAGGTTGTCTGAGCATAAATCCTGGCGAAGCTCGTAGGTTGCTCAAATGTAAATAGACCTGTAGGTTGTCCTCGAATGTAATCCATCCTGGCAAAGCTCACAGGTTATCCTTGAACGTAATCAGCCTTGACATAATTCTATGCTAGAAATGGCCAAAGTGAAGTTTGAGTACTTCAAGGAGAAGCTTGGTGTTATCCATATCGAGGTTTCCCCCAAGGGGAAGAGATGATTCCGTGAGCCATTCTGACATGGTGAGAGGATTGGTTCCTTCCATTGTCAGATGTAAGGGCTGAGCCATTATATCATGGTGAGAGGATTGGTTCCTTCCATGTCAGATGTGAGTGCTGAGCCATTTTGATGTGACTGTAGGATTGGTTCCTACATGATCAGATATAAGGGCTATTTCCATTCTCTGAATGGAGGTACCTGGTCAGTTACCAGGAATACTCAGTCTAGGACTGAGGGCCATTCTGATATGACTGTGGGATGTAGTCTCATGTGATCAGATATAAGTGCAGGGCCATTCTGATGTGATTGAGGGATATGTTCCCACTTGATCAGATATAAGGGTTGTTGCCATTCCTTGAATGGAGGCACCTGGTCAGTTACCAGGAACCCTCAGTCTGGGACTAAGGGCCTTTCTGATGAGTCAAGGTCAAATGTAAGTGCAGTGCCTTTCCACAGATGGTAGTAGGTGTGTCCTGCCAAGCTAGCGGATGTGAGTGTTGTGCCTTTTCACAGATGACAGTAGTTGTGTCCTATCATGCTGGCGAATGTAAGTGCTGTGCCTTTCGGATGAGTCAAGGTCAGATGTAAGTGCAGTGCCTTTCCACAGATGATAGTAGTTGTGTCCTATCATGCTAGTGGATGTGAGTGATGTGCCTTTTCACAGATGACAGTAGTTGTGTCCTATCATGTTGGTGAATGTAAGTGTTGTGCTTTTCTGGCATGGTGTTGGATGTGTTCCTCTCATGGTCAGATGTGAGTGCTAGCCATTCTAACTTAGGGTCAGATATAAGCGCCGAAGAAGACCTACATGGAGGCTAGGCCTACAACCAACATGAAAAAGGGCTAGCTTTGTAGAACTTCCTGTGATGAGAAGAATCATGAGATAACACCTATGATGATGACCCAGTGATGATCTAGATCGAGTGATGATCCAGATCCAGTGATGATGTCTCCATGATGATCCAGATCGAGTGATGATCCAGATCCAGCAGTGATGATCCAGATCGAGTGATGATCCAGATCCAGTGATGATCCAGATCCAGTGATGTTGATCCAGTAGAGATGATCCAAATCGAGTGATGATCCAGATCTAGTGATGATGATCCAGATCCAGTGATGTTGATCTAGCAGAGATGATCCAGATCGAGTGATGATCTAGATCCAGTGATGATGATCCAGATCGAGTGATGATCCAAATCTAGATAAAGATGACTTGAAGATGAAAGATGACCTGAAGATGAAGATGACGAGGACTCGATGATGTTCCAGATGATACAGAGAAGAATACTTGTGCTGATAAATTGTGTCGAGAGAATACCTTCCTAGTTAAGAGGGAGTGTTGACGTAATTGTAACTTCAGAATGTATTCACTTGTATATCTTATGCATTGTACCTCAATGTTTATTCTGGGAGGTGTTTATAATGTAATTGAGTCATGTCATGCCCCGATGTTCCGATCAGGAGTTTCTATAATGTGAACAAGTCATGTCAAGTCATTATGGGTAACCCTCCTATTGATCAAGGGTTAAAGTCCCCGCAGTTGTGGGGCCCTAGGGTTATTAGACTATCCTAGAGAAGTCGACCCTAGGTGAGTTATTATAAGTCAGGGAAATAGTCCCCACCATTGTGTTAAGGATAACCCTCCTTGTTGGTCGGAGGGGTAAAGTCCCCACAAGTTGTGTGGCACTAGGGTTATTAGACTCTCTTAGAGATGTCGGCTCTAGTAAGTAATTAGTAAGTGAGGCCAACATGTTGGAGAGGACATTAAGTGAACGAAAGAATATAAATAGAGAGTGAGCCTCTCTATTTATCACACACACACTCACTCATTGGGGCGCATGAGTGAGAGAGAGAAGTTGCTGGGACAAGAGAGAGACTATTACTATCGAGAGATCATCTTTATGTTTTCAGGTTTTACTTTTGGTGCTGATTCTATCTCTGAGGAAGTTGCGGGGTTTTCTCCTTTATGGTTTCCCCGAGGAAAATTCTTTGTGTCTCTTGCCTCTTGTGTTTTATTGTTGTGCATGTTATTCTCTTAGTTAAAGATCCTAAGATCATAATGATAGCTTGAAATGAGAAAAATATAACACTCCATTTTGGTGTCACCTTTGTGGTGAGGCGGGTCATTTCCAAAATTCATATCGCACTGCGTCACAGGGAAGGTCTAGTTCAAGTCTTGGCAATATGATTGGACATGAGGCCAAAGATGCTCTGGAATAGGTGAGGAATCCTAGCCATCATGACATGTATTTTCCTTTCGACGATACTATACATCTTTTGGGTAAGTTGAAGGTTCTCTACCCTGAACTATTTGAGTATCTTTCTTCATATCAACTACCACTTCTTGAGGAGGGAGATACTGATCAAGATATGGGGGCTAGGGTGGGGGAGGCATTGACTCGTGTGGAGTCTTTTGTTTTGTCCGAGATGGGTAATGGGTATGGGGTAGGAGAGATGTCTAATGCCTTGACTGTGCCTCTTAGTTGTGGTAGTTTGGAGGAGTCAATCCCTTTTTTGAAAGATGTTATTCTAGACTATTACTCACAGCTATTAAGAGATGATATGGATTCTCTTATTATCATGGGCACTGAACTACAAAATGAGGGCCCTAGGTGGGTGACGGAGAAAGACTTTCCTCATTTGTATCACGGGGGGTTTATTCATGAACCACTTGAGGTTTTCATTAAAAAGCCTCTTGATCTCGCTACTCTTGACACCAAGAACTCTTATGTCACGGAACCAGTTGCTGTCAATAACCCCAATGTCACTATTAGGAAAAAGAATGGCGGTTGAAGAAGGAAATCCCAGGTTAGGGATTCTTTAAATCTTGAGAAAGGAGATGAGAACGGTGCTTCCAAATCCCTTTTTATCTCCAATGACTTGGTGGAATCATAGGATTAGATTTTTGACACTTTCTGGCCTCTTAGAGCAAAGTCGATCGTCAAATTGGTTACTTAATGCATATTTTAGCCCTTAATATCAGAGGGGTAGGGGGAACCCCAGAGCATTTGGCCCTCAAGTGTTTGATTCAGTTAATAAATCCTAAGATTTTTTTATTACAAGAGACTATGGTCCTTGGCTTGAAGGCTAAGGATGTTATTTTAAGTTTGGTTTCGTAGTGGGAATGCTATTTTTTGGATGTGGTTGGACTGTCAGGTGGCTTCATTTCGGCTTGGAACCCGGCAAAATTTAATTTTCATCCATTCAGGACCTATGGTGGTATTTTGTTGGTTGATCATAGTTGGGAATTTGATAGACTGTTACAGATTCTGAACTGTTATGGCCCTTATGCTGGGTGAAGATATTTTTGGAATATTGTTGCTCAAAGTGGTTTACTGGAGAACTCATCCCTTATTATGGTAGGGGACTTAAATTTCACTCGTGTGGCTCATGAGACTTTGGGTACAAATTCTCGGATCGATCCGGATGCTCCTTGGTTCCAACATTTCATTCATAGGCATCAATTAGTGGATATTGATCCTAGCCCTTTGGTTTCGATTTGGTGGAATGGGTGTTGTGTAGATGATGCCATTGCAAAGAGACTCGAAAGGTATTTATGACAGAAGATATGGCAGAGTTGATGGAATATTTTCAATCATATTGAAAGTGTGGTCTTTTCTGACCACATGTCGATTGCCTTAAGATTGGAGAAGGGACTTACAAGGGTACAATATCCCTTCAAACACTGCCATGTTTGGTCTGAGATATTGTGATGTCCCAAGTCTGGTGTACAGACCTGAACACTCTTCACTTCTGCAAATTTATATTAAATTTTCTGATTTACAAAATCTACCATTCGGTGCACTGACAGAGTAGGGAAATCAAGGTTTCAGGTAGGGAAATTTTGCAGAGGCAGAGTGGGGAGAGGAGATCAATAAAGAGTGAGTGAAGATTTGGAAATCCATTCCCCTAACACATTTATATATGGGACCATTGATATTTCAAAATCCACTCTACGGAAACTTACTTTCATGCTGCTGGGTCACCAAACCGTGAAACTATGGAATCTCAATAAATATTCCGAACAAAGGATTAGGTAAGTTTCAGAGGTGATATTAATTCATAAATTAAGTTTATTTACTATTTATAACACTTTGGGTCAGTTCTGGGAAGTTCTAGGGATTTTTGGGTGAAGTTAGGGTTTTTTGGCAATTTTGGCCTACGGAGACCCTGTGCAATGGAGGATCCTAAAAGACAGTACAAACACAATGAAAATAGTTTATGGAGTTATTTATGGGAACTTGGGTCTTTTAGTGACCCACAAGAACTTACGGATCACTTTTTGGGTGAGCAAAACTCTGTTTATGCAAGAAATGGCAAAACTAGTTATTTAATACTAGCTTTCTAGCTAGGGTATGAAATTAAGAAGATAAATCATTGCAGATTGCTTTATTTACCGAGATGAAATATAACAGAGATATATGACACTCCATTGAACATATATAATCCATTCAATCACTCCCACAACCTCATATAATCTTTATTGCACTGAAATTCATCAAATTCCCCCAATATGCTGATAAAGCAAGCTTTAATGTGAAACAAAGAAGATAATATTTAATGAATTAGTTATTTCGACTTGAGGAAGTAAAATAGTAGAGTGATAATCTGTTCATACATGATAATTCATATTAAATACTGACCAATAAAAAGGAGGCTCCAAATGATGGGAAAGAGGCCTGAATCCTCACTGGAAGAGGGTTGTGAGCATAGGTGAAGCATAGGCTTCACTGGAGCTCGACCTGTAGGTGATAGAGGCTGCAATTTACTTCTGGAATAAGGTTCACTAACTAACTTTAGCACTCCATAGACCTACAATAGATAGAAATGGAAATGGAAGAGAAGGGAGGAGCGGTTTGGGGATCATCACCCAATGGTCTGAGGCACAACACTCAGAGAGTATGCTCACATAGCATAACTACAATATCAAAACATCAAAACTGAATAATGGAGCTGGAATACTTCTTTTATGGAATTTATGTTGACCTGTTGAACAAGTTGCTTGGCTTGGTGACCTGTGAGAATAGGTCACCCATGAGTGGACATACTTTCCTTTCTTTTCTTTGCTTTGCCTTTCCTTATTTTTCCTCTTTTTCTGAACTTTCATGTTTTATCCTTCTTTTTGGATTTATGCTGCTTTTCCTAAAATATTCCTCTTTTCTCATTTTTGGCAACATTTTTGGAGTCTAGTGCTTACTTGACTTGGAAAGTTTATTTCCACATCATTTAATTGCATAATTAAAAAAAGGATGAAATTAAATTGAATACATGCCTCAAAATAATTATTAGCAATATTTTTCCTAGGGAGAATAATTAATGTCAATTTGAGCCCCTAGGAATTTCATCATGGTCAACACTTTTAATGTCCCAAAATATGGGGACATGATAGTCCCCCCCTCCCAAATCTACTTGTCCTCAAGCAGAAGCACTCCAGAGTGCTACAAATTTGTTCATCATGTAGGAGAACTAGAGCATGAATCCATTGTGCAAAAAGGTTCACTTGCTCCACCAAGCCAGCTTGTAAAGTTTCTCCAAAACAAGTAATGTTAGGGTCCCATTGCTTGCATTGCACCCCCTTCAATGAGGATGCCTTCCCACACAACTTATCAGGAAAATTTATGTCTGGATCCCATTTCCTCAACTGTAAGTATCCAAACATTACAATCCACCATACAAATTTATCATCACAGGAAATGACATTCATGCTGTGGAAATCATACCACTGCACTCAAAACTGGAAATTCTCAATGCAAAGTTGGAAATCTGTCAGATTTCCCCGCGCAACATAAAGTTCCTTATGTGGTTGATGCACATCAGCATTGAATCTCACAATGATGTTGCTGCAAAGACATAGGTGTGAGTCCCATGTCCAACCCCAATGAGTATAGGCATCATCCAACCAACAAGGATGCCCAAATTGCTCAAAATAAGATGATGCACCACAATTATCTCCAAAAATGCAAGCAGGAAAAATAAATAAGTGTCCCATCATCCAATCTGAGAGGGTACTGATACTCCAACCAAAAGGTCCATTTGAACACTTCCAATGGCTCAAATCTCTGCCACTGGTCATAGGGTACAAGAATCCATCCAACTGTGTGTATTTCCTCCACCAAGACCACTTGATGCAAGATGTTTTTCTCATCTACTCCTCTTGGTAGTTTGATTGCTCAGCTTCCTTCCACTTCTCATGAGCAAACGTTTTTCTGCAAGAAGACTCCATGTGTGACATGTAATCTTCCACCCAATCCACATGTGGTTGAATGGAATCAAGTGACAACAATATATGCCTATGTGGCTGATAGGAGGGTGATGGTTCATTCCACAAGTCATCATGAACACCTAGGAAAGCCTCCAGCTTTTCCTATTGCACCAACAAGGAAAATTCCTTCTCCCAAATTTCATTCTCGCTTGATGAGGATGAAATAGAAGTGTGGGTAAAACTATGAATCATATCTCTATAATACTTATCCACCCAACTTATGGCTGCCCCATCTTCATCCTCATCTGACTCTCCCATGGGGAAGAGATTCTTTTCAGGAAACAATTCCATTTTTTTCTGGAAAAGGTCAAGTGCTTGGTTCTAATCAAACTTGTCTGTACAGTCCTCAAGCACAAAAAATCAGAATGCACCTCATGTGCATGTGTATGGAAGGTATCCAATGGCTGCAAATTAAATCCTTGTGGCTTCCCACATGTCAAGACAATGTCGGTCACAACAAAAAATTTATTGCAGAAATTAAATTCTTCATCTCCTACCTTCTTCACTTCAAATCTGTCTCTATCCACCCAATCAATGGATGAATAAGGAATTTTATTTGCTGATCCATAGGGAATGTGATCAACCATCTTTATGGTAGAGAATAACACTTTAGACTTCCTCTCAACCTTAATGAGTGCTTGGGCAATATTCTCTTCCTCATAGCTTTTCACAAGCACCTGCAAATCTAGGTGCATCTCATGATCCACCATCTCACAAGATTCCTCCCTTTGTTCAAGAATGCAATCAGCCTTGTGAAGATGGTTGAATGGTGTGTAGGAGGGTAGGTAATACCTGCTCAACTTCTCATGTTCTCTATCTCCATCTTGGATTCTTGGAGTGCACATTGAGTGCTCTTCAAGGAATCTTGGGTGGTCAACAAATCTTATGAGAGCTTGCAAATTTCTTCTCCATCCTTCAAGGATGCTCCGTGCAACACATCAGCAAGCTCAATCAAATCATCTCTATCAAAAAGCAATTGTAAGAATTATCCTTGTATTATAGACAATGCCTTCGACATCTCCTCCTTGGATTCAAGAGAAGGTTGATCTTCTGATGAAGCAGCTATCCAACACTGGTGTGCCATTGAAGAATGTGTGTCTTGGAGAAGGTGTAAATCCTTTTGAATCTTCTTTTCATCTATTTTCAAAGGCTAAGGAAATGAGTGGGGTTCTTGAGGAAAATCACCCCCTTCTTCTTTCCTGCAATTTTCTTGTAACTTGCACTTCTCTTTTTAATCTTTCTTTCTTCTTTACCACCTGCAATACTAGATGGCTCATAGCTCTCCACAATGGTTATAGTGGGATTGGGATTCTCAATGAGTTCAAGCCTCTCCTCTGATGTGGATGCAACTTCATCATGTTGCAAGAGAGTACAAAATTCAGAACTGTGTGCATCCCTTTGCACCATATTTTTCTCCTTCGGATTTCCTAGTTCACACCTAACTGGTGTGGGCTTGTCTTCCACTTCATTGGGAAATTCAAATGATGAATTCAGATATGGGATTTCTTCTTCTTTTGGATCTGATCCAAAATATTCCTTCACCATCTTATCTCCATTGACGCCCTCACCCTTATTTGCACTGATTGTGTGATCCACAACAGAGAAACTAGGAGTGAATTTATCTCCATCACAATTGGCCTTCCTCTTGCAATCCTCGGATGCAAGTGGAGAATTTTTGTCTTTCCATGGTTAATATGGATGTAAATGAACATTACTGCTACAAAAACTAGAACCTTCATCACACATGTTCTTCACCTTATCCTCTTCTTGTACAGACACTATGGTGGCCTGTTCTTCCACCAAAATTTCTGCTTCACACCCAAGCAGTGTGGTTTTGCTTTCTTCTTGTGTATGTGGCTCCTAAGGTGACTGTAGCTCTGATTTGTAATCATCTTTTGGATCTGATCCAAAATATATATCTTCATCCATAAATAATCCCACAAATATAGCAGTGATTTGGAGATCACCCACCAAGAAGCTTGAAGTGCATTCCTCTTCATTCTCTTCTTGGAGTAAATGGGAAACAAACAAGATCTTCTGGAGCATCTTCTTTCAAACAACTTGGGGTTTTTCCTTATTGAATGGTATTATGATCATTACTTGCAGATAATATTCTTGAAGAAAAACCAAAGAATCTCATAATGCTTGAACATGCTGATGGATTTGATGACTCTTCACTTTTGCTTTCTTCTTCCTCCTCATTGTTCAGAGAGGTGGAACAACTTGGTTCTTCTATGGATGATTTGTTGCTATTGAAAGAGTAATCATCTACATTCTTAGGCTCAAATCCAAATCTTCAATAAAAAAAATATTTGAAAGGAATGGATTTACAAATCACTTCCCCCAAGGCAAGATACTCTTTGTAGTGGTGGGGCAAGTTTTCAACTGCATCTATCATCTTTGCTAAATCCTTCTTAGGATTATTCTTAGGCTCAAATCCAAATCTTCAATAAAAAAAATATTTGAAAGGAATGGATTTACAAATCACTTCCCCCAAGGCAAGATACTCTTTGTAGTGGTGGGGCAAGTTTTCAACTGCATCTATCATCTTTGCTAAATCCTTCTTAGGATTAGCCATGGGTAGTTCCAAATTGATTTCTTCATACTCCACATGGTCATAAAAGTAACCATCCTTGTCTCTTGATATTTTCAACCCATCATTAACATAGATCACCTCTTCTTCTTCAACAAACTGATCAAAGTCATCATCTTCAACTACTGGTACAACCCTCATGGTTGCAACTTGAATTGGTGATCTGCAAAATTTGTCAATAGAGAGCCTTCATTCCACAGGAGTGGAGTAAAGTGATCTGATACCACTATGATGTCCCAAGTCTAGTGTATAGACCTGGACACTCTTCACTTCTGCAAATTTATATTAAATTTTCTGATTTACAAAATCTACCATTCGGTGCATTGACAGAGTAGGGAAATCAAGGTTTCAGGTAGGGAAATTTTGTAGAGGAAGAGTGGGAAAAGGAGATCAATCAAGAGTGAGTGAATATTTGGAAATCCATTCCCCTAACACATTTATATATGGGAACATTGAGATTTCATAATCCGCTCCGCGAAAACTTACTTTCATGCTGCTGGCTCACCAAACTGTGAAACTAGGGAATCTCAATCCATATTTCAACCAAATTATTAGATAAGTTTCAGAGGTGATATTAAGTCATAAATTAAGGTTATGTACTATATATAACACTTTGGGGCATTTCTAGGAAGTTCTAGGGAGTTTTGGGTGAAGTTGGGGTTATTTGGCAATTTTGGCCTAGGGAGACCCTATGTAGTGGAGGATCCTAAAAGATAGTACGACCATAATGAAAATAGGTTATGTAGTTATGTATGGGAACTTGGGTCTATCAATGACCCAATGGAACTTATAGATCATTTTTTGGGTGAGCAGAAATCTGTTTATGCAAGAAATGACAAAACTAGTTATTTAATACTAGCTTTTTAGCTAGGGTATGAAATTAAGCAGATAAATCATTGCAGATTGCTTTCTTTATTGATATGAAATATAATAGAGATATATGACACTCCATTGAACATATATAATCCACTCAATCACTCCCACAACCTCATATAATTTTTATTGCACTAAAATTCATCAAATTCCCCCAATATGCTGATAAAGCAAGCTTTAATGTGAAACAAAGAAGGTAATATTTAATGAATGAGTTATTTTGACTTGAGGCAGTAAAATAATAGAGTTATAATATGTTCATACATGAGAATTCATATGAAATACTAACCAATACAAAGGAGGCTCCAAATGATGGGCAAGAGGCCCGAATCCTCACTAGAAGAGGGATGTGAGCATAGGTGAAGCATGGGCTTCACTGGAGCTCGACCTGTAGGTGATGGAGGCTGCAATTTACTTCTAGAATAAGCTTCACTAGATGAATTTAGTGCTCCATAGACCTACAATAGATAGAGAGGGAAAATAAAGAAGGGAGGAGGGGTTTGGGGATCATCACCCAATGGTCCGAGGCACGACACTCGGAGAGTATGCTCACATAGCATAACTACAATATCAAAACATCAAAACTGAATAATGGAGCTGGAATACTTCTTTTATAGAATTAATGTTTTGAGGAATTTACTTGGCTTGGTGACCTGTGAGAATAGGTCACCCATGAGTGGACATACTTTCCTTTCTTTTCTTTGCTTTGCCTTTCCTTATTTTTCCTCTTTTTTTGAACTTTCCCGCTTTTCCTGTTTTATCCTTCTTTCTGGATTTATGCTACT
Source organism: Pseudotsuga menziesii (assembly GCA_001517045.1). Classification (NCBI taxonomy): domain Eukaryota; kingdom Viridiplantae; phylum Streptophyta; class Pinopsida; order Pinales; family Pinaceae; genus Pseudotsuga; species Pseudotsuga menziesii. The sequence goes on along the minus strand of LPNX010311764.1, from coordinate 694,665 downwards.
TTTCCTAAAATATTCCTCTTTTCTCATTTTTGGCAACATTTTTGGACTCTAGTGCTTGCTTGACTTGGAAAGTTTATTTCCACATCATTTAATTGCATAATTAATAAAAGGATGAAATTAAATTAAATACATGCCTCAAAATAATTATTAGTAATATTTTCCCTAGGGAGAATAATTAATGTCAATTTGAGCCCCTAGGAATTTCATCATGGTCAACACTTTTAATGTCCCAAAATATGGGGACATGACAGATATAAGGTTTTTATACCTTGGTTAGAATCCACTTGTATACTTTATTTCAACATCGTAATGGGGTAGCTATGAACCTTTTACCCCTCTTCCTTCACTCTTTGAAAGGTATTGTTACTACTTGGATTAAAGATCAGGTCTATATTCAACAAAGGAATCTTGTTCGGGTTGAAGGGATCATTAAGGAATTTTATGTGTCTTCTGCGGTGGGGTATGTTTCGAGCCATGATTTGGAGGAGTTAAAGCGACTTGAAGCTATAAAAGTTGAGATTCTTCGAGTGGAGGAGGCTATTTGGCTTCTTAAAAGTCAAGCGCTATAGCACATGGAGATCAAAACAACAAGTTTTTCCATTCCTTTGTTGATAATCATAGGAGACATAAGGCTATCTAGTCGATTGAGGAACATGCGAGTGATAAGCTTACTTCACAGCAGGAAATATAAGGTTATGATTATAGGTATTTTTCTAAACTCCTTGAAAAGTCCTCAACACATAATTTGACAATAAAAATGAAAGTTTTACAATATATGCCTCAGATTTTCATGGATGAAGAAAATGATGATATTTGGAGACATGTTACTCAGTTGGAAGTCAAATATATTTTGAAGAAGATGGCCAAGGACAAGAGTCCTAGGCCAGACGAGTGGACGGTTGAATTTTATCTCTAGTTTTTCGATTTAATTGGTCGTGAAGTTGTTCGACTTGTGGAAAAGGCTTGTGTTGGCACAGATATGTTGACAGGGGTTCACACTCTGTCGAAACCCCTAAACACCATGATCTCCCTAAGCACCAGCCTAGACAGGTTTTACCCTGTCCAGTAACACTTGCGAAGCAGAAAGTCTCACTCGAGATGTTCAAGGGAGAACTGTCGAAACGAAGTTTCCGCAGTAAGAAGGAGGATCTTGCGCATCTACTTTTCTGCTATATTTGTGCTATCACAACATTACACAGAGATTCAGGCATGGGTTTAATCATCACTTATTCATATGAAAAACTATTTAGATTGCATTGTTAACCATTCATTTTAGATCGCAACATTGTGTTTACTCATAAACATATCGATAAATATGACATCATTCAGGATGAAGAGACATCGCATCATTAAGGAATAACAACCATATTGCAACATTGATTTATTGATATCGCGTCATTAAAACAGTAAAACGACAAAACATAAGACAAAGAGTTTCCATTAACATCCGCTCGTGTCATATTACTTTTTGCATCAAAACAGGTTCCCAAAATACATTCTCAGAGTCGCAACAAAGAACAAAACATAGATAACCATATCTCTCTGTATCCCTCTATCAACTTATCTTCTTACTACATTCCTACTTTTATATATAGGCTTGCGCCTTTACAAAATGGTCCACTTTAACCGACTCTCTAACTGACTTGAACCAAAAACTACAAAATTATGACCAAAAAGTATAAAACTATGACCACAGTGACTCTTTGTCGACTTCTTTGCCTTGTGCACCATCCTTTGCCTTGTGCACCATCATTTGCCTTGCGCCCCTTACTTTGCCTTTCGCACCAAAACCGCCTGCCAACAGGCCTTCAACACAATCTTGTGGCTCGCCCTCGAGGCACGTCAACAAGAGACTGTATTCTCATTGATTTTTATCTTTAATTCTTCATATTGTTGCTTGACTTCCTCAACTGTAGCTTTTGTCTTTTCGCTGATCGTCGTGCATTCTTTCACATCCTACTCAGATGGATGTTCAACAAGTTTGGCAGTCACATCCTTCTGACTATCATGTGTCGTTTGAAGTGCGTTCACTGCCTTAAGCACTAACTGCTCACCAACATCCTGGAACTCGTCCAACTGAGTGATGCAACGCTGATGATGCTCTCTTTCCTTGGTTGCTCGTTGTTGCAATGCCTTTAAGTCTGCTACCTTAGTTACTTGCACGACGTGTTGGAATATATTATATTCCTTGGAAGGTAATAATGTCTTTGTATTATGTTGGAAGTTGTCTACAATCTTATGTAAAAGATAATACATTTAACCCATAGTTATATGGTGGTGTATTTACTTCTGTAGAGTATTTGTCCATGGTATTGTATTAAGAGATGTTATTTTAGAGAATTATATTATCCCACATGCAATATGTGAGAGTAATTCTTCCTCATCTCTTAGTATATAATAGGGTCAAGTGAGTCTCTCTCTACATATCATGCATTCTTGATGTAGTAGTGGTACTATTGTGACACTATTGTACATCATCTATATTCTTTGGGGCATTTGTGCTTTGCTCTCTTGTAATATTGGAGAAGACATTCTGGAGATAATAGAAGACTACCTTCTCATGGATGTAACCCATTAGGGTGAACCACATATATCGGTGTTCTCTTGTCCTTTTCTTTTCTTGTTCTTATCTTTTATGATATGTTGTTGGTTACTTAGATAGGTTAACTAGATTAGATTGACTCTACTATTCTAACATGGTATCAGAGCAGGTTGCTATGATCTAGTACCTTCCATAGCTTTCAATCAATAACGATGATCATTTGGACATTGTCATTTTGTTGTAATTTGCTTTCTATCTAGTAGCCATTAGGCTTCTCTTCAGATCTGGGCATATTTATGCATTTTTTCTTTTTTACCCTAACCCTAACTTGTTGTGTAAGATTTTTGCAGAATTTTTTCAAGGGTTTCTTGATGTTTTTTTTGTAGATCTATATGATTTTGGGGCTCTCCTCAAGGAGATCTTTCTTCCAATTATAAAAACGACAGTTATAAAAAAGGGTCGTAACTTGGTCGGTTTTTACTGAAATTTTTATTATAACTTGTTTTTGGTATTGGAAACGCCATTCTAAATCCACCCACGTGACAATAACAGAAAACTGGGTATTTCTTGGCTTCCTTTTGGTAATAAAAACAACAGTTATACAAAAGGGCTTTAACTTGGTCATTTCTTACCAGTTTTTTTATTATAACCTATTTTTGGAATTAGAACAGTCATTCTGGATCCACCAATGTGACTAGAACATAAAACTGGGCATTTATGGGCTTCCTTTTAGTAATAAAAATGACAGTTATAAAAATGGGCTGTAACTTAGTCATTTCTTACCAGAGTTTTTATTATACCTATTTTTGGACTTGGAACAACCATTCTGGATCCACCTACATGACCAGAACAGAAGTCTGGACTTTTCTGGGCACATTTTTTCAAAGGATTGTAAGTAAAAGTTTCTCTTTCCTTTACTATTTTTCTAACTGTGTTTTTTGCAGATTCAAATTAGTACGGTAAAGTATTTAAGTTTTTTGTTATTCATTTTTTGCATTTAGGTTTTGCTTCTAATCATGTTTATTAAGATATTATTTCTTGTTCTTGCTATATATTTGTCTCACATTTCTATATGGAAATATTGACATCTTTTAATGACATGGATCTCTAGTATTTTGTCATGATGATAGCTATAAACTATCTAATGCTTAATATTTTTTTTTTAAATATACTTAATAATTAATTTGTTCTTTTATTTGTTTTGTTTATAAAAACAATTTTATAAGAACAATCTCATATGTGTTATCTAGTGATCATTATTTACTTTATTAATATGTTATTGCTAACCTTTGTGTAAAAGCAATTTCATTCTTTTATAAGTAATATATTTATGATCATTATATGCTCTTGCTAATTAAATTCTTAAGTAAATTTTATTTTTTTTAATCTATGTGATATCATATTTTTTGGTTTGTCATAAGTTATTTAATTGGGATATAGTTTCTTTTTCATGTATTGCAGAGATTATATCTAGTTCCTGTGCTATTTATCTCTAACATCCCACTATGGAAGCACTGACATTTCCAGGGCATTTTGTCTCTTGCATATTTACATAGTGTTAAAAAGAAATGAACCCATGATTAAGACCATTAGTGACTTGTCATTTCATAATTTTTTATAAGTGATATCATGAGTTGATCATAATTTGCTATATGTTGATCATATTAAACATTTTGATTTATCTATATCTCATGTCATGTTTATTTCGATCATCTTTTAATCAATATTTATATGGCTTTGAGCAATCTTTAAATCTTGAACTATTTATCATGAGCACCTTGTTCTTGTTGCAATGAGATTTCTATTCTTATGATTGCAGAGGTTATCTTGTTCCTACTAGTCTTTAACGTTCCTATATGGAAGCATTGACATTTTAAGGGCATTCATCTCTTGCATATTAGCTTCATACTAATAAGAAATGCACCTATGCTTCATATTAGTTGCTTGATGACTAAACTTTCATATATTTAAGTGAAATCTTTGGTTGACTATTTATATGTTGTGGCTGACACTTAATGTGTAAAAGTAACTTCATTTTCCTTAATGAGCAAGTTAATCTTTTATTTGATCATATTATGTTGCTATTCCTTTATATGATGTTTGCTAACCTTTGGTATATAAGCATTTTCATTTCTGTATGAACAATTTTGTTTTATGATCTTTATATGCTTTAATCTTGAAATTTCTTGTGCAGATAAGTTCTTTGTTTAGGCTTTCACCTTATTCCAGAAGTAATGAAGCATCATCTTCTACTGTTAAAGTCATGATGTTCATTTGTATGATATCATTTTCGATGTATAGATCATTGGAGTCTTGTTTTTCGATGTTTGAGGTCTTCTACAGATATTTATATTGCATCTTGATTGGAAGAATGTCTATTATCCGCATGTGTATTGGCCATCTGGGTTTTTTTTTGTACACTATTGTGGTGTTCTTAGCTACATGTTCTATTGTATCGGCTGTCAGAAGGTATCTGTACGCTGGTGTGGATGTTATATTAGAGTTCTTCAGCTATCATGTATGGTTGTGATGATTCTTGTGGTGATCTGGGAAGCTTGCGATTGGATTCCGTCACTTGTTCTTGGCATTTTATTGTTGGGTCTTTCATCGTACAACCTGGTTCGTGTGCACTTTCATGATTTAGTGAGAAGTGGTTGTTCATCGTCAAATTCCATCAGCCAAAGTGTTCTTCTTTTTCAGCTTTGGTTCTTCTGGAAGTTGTCATCAAAGGGGAGTAGTAATGACTCCTTCCTTCCTTCGTGTTAGTGTGGGCCCTTCTCCCATCCATTATTAAGGGGGAGTGTTGGAATATATTATATTCTTTGGAAGGTAATAATGTAATTGTATTATGACGGAAGTTGCCTACGATCTTATGTAAAAGAGTAATACATTTAACCCATAGTTATATGGTGGTGTATTTACTTGTGTAGAGTATTTGTCCATGGTATTGTATTAAGAGATGTTATTTTGGAGAATTATATTATCCCACATGCAATATGTGAGATTAATTCCTCCTCATCTCTTAGTATATAATAGGGTTAAGTGAGTCTCTACATATCATGCATTCTTGATGTAGTAGTGGTACTATTGTGACACTATTGTACATCATCTATATTCTTTGGGGTATTTGTGCTTTGCTCTCTTGTAAGATTGGAGAAGAAATTATGGAGATAATAGAAGACTACCTTCTCGTGGATGTAACCCATTAGCATGAACCACGTATATCGGTGTTCTCTTGTCCTTTTCTTTTCCTGTTCTTATCTTTTATGATATGTTGTTGGTTGCTTAGATAGGTTAACTAGTTTAGCTTGACTCTACTATTCTAACACGACGGGGGGCATCGCTCTGAGTGACACACTCATCGCTATCAATTGTGCCTTCGCTTCTTGCAACTGCTCGTCTTGGACCACGTTGCCCTAGAATTGCATGGTTACATCAGTGATTAACTTTGTTGCCTTCTCACTTTCCTCCAACTGTGTTGCTGCATCCTCTGTGGTTCCTTTGCACGTTGTAACTTGCTCTGGTGGCGTGCTTGGAACTGCACGCACTTACAATTATTCATTAGATCTTCTTAAGTCTGCAATAACCTGCCCTAACCGCAGAACTTTGGCCTCCACCACCATTTCATCTATTATATCTGGGACTTCTTGACAGGAAAATGCAATGGTATTCTCTGGCCGCACCCCATCATCCCACATTTGCACTTTTTCCATGATGATTACATCTTGTGCCTTCTTGAGGCGTGCAATCTCTTGCTTCTCCAACTCTTCCTGCTCCTGCTACTTCAGTAAGTGGTCGTCGATCATAGCTTCTCCGTCGAAAAGCTCTTGGCTGGCCAGCTTCTGCAACCGCACCAAAGTGTGGGTTTGTAGTTCATTAATATCCAATGTAATTGTATGAAACTAGTGAAGTGAGGCGTCGACATCCTCACTGTTGGTCTCCAATACGTGCATCGAAATATGGACTATCTGGACCCGCTTCCCTCTGCTACACTCATCAATCCTCTGCAATACGTTGGCTTCTAGTACCTTCTCCAAAATAACATTGATCAAATATTGTAATTGAGTCTTGATCTCCTGAAATCCTTTTGTCGGCTGCTGCCTTAGCTACGCATGACTCGAAGTGGTCACCGTGGTGATTGCTTCTATGATGCGATTTACCTGCTCATCTGGCATCTGTTTAGTGGTGCTTGCTTCTCCTTGCTCCTGCCTTCACTTTGTCCCTGTCTCCTCAAACTGGTGATCCATCTTCGACTTCATTGGATTCTTTGATGAGGCCTCCTGTGACTCTTGATCACTCTCTTGCACTTGTGCTTGATCTACTGGGGAATCAGGTGAAGGAACCGCGACAATGTTTGACAATTCTTTAGCGTTGACTGGTATCCTCCACTCAACAGGCTAATCATCCACTATCGTATCAAACTCCTCATCTGTTAACTTATATTGGGTAGTCAACCAATGCTTGTCCTTGTCTCTTCTTGTTGGGATATGAATCGTGTGCGGTCCCATCACAAACCTCGCGACCCGTCGATACTTTGTTGTCACCTCTTCAGATATGTGTGGAACCTTTTCTGCTGCGATCTGCAATACAGCCAAAACTATATTGCACAATCAATCAATCGGTCCTTCTGGTTGAGATACCAGATATTTTGGTATCTAACGCCCTTACAAACCTAGGCAATCTCAGCTTCCATCCCTTGATAGTCCTTGGGCTCCATCCATGCAACTAATGCGATCAATATTAATAACCAAGAGTAAGTGAATGATCGCTTACCCTCCTGCACCAATATCGCATCCTCCATTAACCGTTTGAGTAAAAAAAATGACTAATTCATCTACACGCTTTCTACGAACTTCTCTTCGTATGCGATCACCCCAGATGTACATTAGTTGGGGCAGTTCTTCTGTACTACCTTAACAGCCAAAATCTTCATTGCAATGTGATCTGCCTGATAATTTATAGTGTCAACGACATATACTCTCCTATCACAGTCCACTCCATATTTTTGCTTCAACTTAGTGACTAACCACTTTTCGTTATCCTTTCCATGAAAGTATTGTGACTGGTCGGGCCCCTGCATGGGAAACCCAGTGATCTGTGAAATTAACTCCACCGTGACTAATATATTGGTGTCCAGCCACAAGTATCCTCTGTAAAAACATGCCAATAACTGCTTTGCACACTCATTTTCTTCCATCAGCCTGCTAAAGTGTGGCATATGTATGAGGCCTAACAACCCCGACCTTTGGAGTCCCATTGCCCCCTGTTGCAATGTGCGCACAACTGGTTCGCTATCCTTCTAATCATTTGACTCAAATGGCTTCGTTGTGCACTCAGTGTATGCCAATAGATCATGATCACTGTATTTCATCCTCGTCATACAAGGCCCAATATTGAATGTGCAATGCATCCCCATTGGAAATATCGACATCTTAATTGGGTACCGTTGGTTCTTTGTCAACTTAGGTCGGGTTGCGCCAACGTTACACATGGGAATAAACCCAGGGATGTTTGCAGTTGTCATTGCATATCTTGCCATGGAGCCTTTAGATCCATTTTTCAATGGCCCATCCTGCGCTGCTGCTTCTTCTCTGCTTGAATTTCTAGTCGTCTGTTTCTTTTGCGAGGGCGAATTGGCCCCCCTCTTCTTTCATGGAATCTATGGATATTCATCTGCATGCTGACCCCCTCTTCCATAATCGACGTACCAATAGGTGATGAATCGTGGATGTTGCCACTCAAGATTACCTATGCCATTTATGAACTCTGAATCACTCACAACCTTTCAACTAAACTATGCTAGAGCTCCATGCTCTCTATGCTCTACTTACTTAGCAAGGACAATGGTTCATCCAACTTGCACCCTGCCAATTCTTATATCACGGGATCACCTATGCAAAATATTTCCAATCATCATGACCAAATACACTGCTCATCAACCGAATCCACTGCTGATCCGCCCGATCCAACGATCAGATTCTTCATAAATATGTGTCTCGTCCATCGACACCGCCACCTGACTGTTTTAATTGTTGCATTAAATGCCTGATTTAACGATATCACGTCCTTGCAGATGCTGCCAAATTGTTTCCTGTTGTGACTCAAACTATTTTCTCTTGCGCTTCCACTACTATCTAGTGTGCTAGCCTCCTTTGTACCACCTCTTGCATTTTTTTTCATTATACAATGCCTTAAGCATGATGTCACACCGGGCCCTCCCAGTAGGGATTGAGCCGGCTTCAATTCACTAACTTAGGTAGCATCGCACCATCTAACTGCTGCAACTATATCACACCTCCGTTGGTAATAAAATTGATTACATAAGGACCTAACCAATGCATTTGCAACTTACTTGGGTGTTTCGCAAACTTACTGCCATAGAGTAGCACCATATAGCCTTGCTAGAAGTTCTTGGTTTTGATGTGTTGATCATGCCATGCCTTCTGGCCATCCTTTTCAACTTACTGATGAAGTCCTGCAACAAATTGATCTTCTTCTAGTTGCAACAATTGTGTTAGGCATTCTTCCAATGCTCCTTCGTCATCTATCCTTGTCATTGCGGCGATGCGTAGACTTGGAATAATATATTCCATTGGAATTACTGCTTCCTGGCCATACACCAACTTGAATGACGTCTTCCCTATCAACCGTTTGTAGGTAGTTCAATAAGCCCATAAAATCACTAGAATCTTCAAGTCCCAATCGTCGTGGCTTGCATTACAAACCTTTGTGAGTGCATGCTCCAATACCTTATTGAACACTTTGACTGTCCCTTTAGCATGTGGATGATAAGGAGTGCTCTTCTTGTGTTGAATCTGGAACTCCTCCATTAGTGCGCTAATGGTGCGATTGATATAATGAATCCCTTGATTGCTTATCAAAATATTTGGACAAACAAATCGAGTGACGATATTATTGAACATAAACCTTGCTGCAGTCGCAGCAGTGCAGTCTGTCGCTGGTGTAGCTTCCAACCACCTCATTAAATAATCTATCACTATGATGATATATTATGCACCTCTCCTCTTTCGTGGTGGATTGATGGGGCCCACAAAATACACTACCCATTTATCAAATCCTTGTAGCATTACCTGAGGTACTAAGGCCATTTCATCCCTTTGTGAAGGCTTTCCCATTCTTTGGAAAACATCACAATTCCTAGCATAGTTCATCGCATCATTATGCACAGTTGGACACTATAGGCCTACGCGGAGTATCTTCCTCGACGTTGCGCAACCTCCATAGTGTCCTCCTGCAATCCTATCACGTGCTTCCGCCAATATCCTTTCTTGTTCATGCGGTAAGACATATCTACGTAAAATCTCGTTAGGTTCCATATTATAGAGTTGTCCGACAATCAACTAAAAATCCACAGCCTGAACAACGAATTGTTTCTTCTGGCTTCTGGTGAAATCATCCTACAGTTTTCATGTCGCCAAAAACTGAATTATTTGCTCATAATGGTCATCAACCATTCCAACCTTGAATAGTTACGCATCGGGCAGCCCATCTTCAATGTCAGTTGGTTCTTCGCCTGTCTCAATTCATGATAATTGGTCAGATCCTACATTCAAGCGACCTGACTTTACGATGATTTTGAAATCAAACTCTTGGAAGAGTAGCATCCATCAACATATCTTTCCCCAACACAGGCTTGTTGACCAAGTATTTCAGTGTAGAAGTATCAGTGAACATCTTGAAATGTTCTCCTAACATGTAGCGGCGAAACTTCTATAATGGATAGACCATTTCCAACCCTTCTCTTTTAGTCACTGTGTAATTATTTTCCATAGATGACAACTTCCGACTGACAAAATAATTTGGATGATCAATATCCCCTTCACCTGGTTGTGCCAAAACCACTCCTAACGCAGTTGATGATGCATCGACATGGACATGAAATTCCTTCGTCCAGTCCAAAAAGACCAATATTGGTGCGGTGACCATCCTCTACTTTAAGGTGTTGAGACTCCCTTGACACTCGTCATTCCATTCAAACTACATATCTTTCTTTAGCAGCTTCTCCGTCGGTGCTGTGATCGATACATATCCTATTATGAACTTCTGATAATATCCCATATTTCCCAATGTCGCCCTGAGCTGTTTCACATTCGTCGGTGGGGGCAAGTTAACAATAAGCATAGTCTTAGTTGGATCAACCAGCATCCCTTCCTTACAGACAACATGCTCCAAAAAAAATCTCAAATGACGCACACAATATGCATTTCTTTGAATTCAATGTGATCTGATGTTGTCGACACTACTCTAACATCATTCGCATATTTGATAAGTGATCCTTTACTAGGCCATACATTATCCAATCATCCATGTAGACCGTAGAAACTTTTGAATAAAGTCCTTAAACAAAACAACTACAATCCTAGAGAATATTGCTGATGCGTTCTTGAGTCCAAATGACATCATTGTGTATTGAAAGCATCCCCACTTAGTTACAAACATTGTTTTATGCCAATCTTCCTTCACAATCTTGATATGATGATGACTTGAAAATCCATCCGTAAATGAGTAGATCTCCTGTCCACCTACTCCTTCCAACACTTCGTTAATAAACAATGTTGGGAATGGATCATGAAGGCATGCGTCGTTGAGCTTCCTGAGATTGACACAGATCCGGACTTCGCCTGTCTTCTTATCTTGTACAACCATTGGGTTGATCCATTCCGACTCTTCAATGGGTTCAATGATTCCTACATCCAACATTATTTGTAGTTCAGCGTTCACTTTCTCCTTGTATCGTGGATTCAGGCGATACAAATGTTGCTTCACTGGCTTCACATCTGGCTTGAGTGGAATTCTCATTTCTCCCAAATATCCTAAGATCCCTTTCATCTCAAATAATTTGGTTGAAAATAGGTCCTAAAAATCATGCAACAGATCGGTGATCTTTGCCATAGTTTCTTCGTCCCAATAATCTGCTATATTCACAAAATTCGGTTCCTCCTCGGTCCCAATGTTGACCTTACGAATATTCAATGTTTGGTGAACTTTGTCTATCGGCATTTTTGGTGTCGCGATATTTCGACTACCTTCTGATTCTGGGACGTTGATGTTCCTTGGGGTCATCCCCATCGTTAGGTCCTCATGTTATGTTGTAACACTCCATCATCAACTACATTATCGGTACCTCCTGCGATTCTGTGGGATATGCAACTGAAACTATCTCCAAGACGACATCATGGATATGTTGTAGCACACTATGAATTACTAGATCAACATCTGTGAAACTAAAAGTGTGACTGAAAAAAACGTCAAGTCCTCCCATGTCATTATCTCTCTTCAGAGCTCGACTGATACATACCACTATCACGATGTTTCGTCCAATGTGTGTGTTGATGTATTTGTAACTTCAGAAGACATTGTGATGTATATTATCATTGTATGTTGTTGTACCCCCATTGGGGATGTGTGTTACCCCTTTACGCGATGTCTAAATTGTGTCTAGACCTTGAGGTACAACCTTCGTTGTAATTTGGAGCAATATTCGCCAGTGTAACATCATGTAATATGTAATTGTGGTCTCGCTAGGAGAAGTGGGCCCCATGTGAGATTACATGTAGGCTCGATTCTTATATTTGGTCAGTGACTTGAAATGGTATAAATAAGGAGGAGCTCTCCCTCATTTATATACATCTCACACACTCTCTAAGGTGCATGAGAGAGAGAGACAATCATAGGAGGAGAGAAAGATAACTGCTGAACATTTGTTATTACTGCTTTTGATAATCTTACTATTCTGAAGAAGTTTGCGGGGTTTTCTCTTTTATGGTTTCCTAGATGAAAATATTTGTGTCTTGTACATTTTTTACATTTTATGCATTTTGTTGTACTTGTTATTCTTTCAGATAAAGATCCTAGATAATCTAATGAAATCTTAAGAAAATCTAACATGGTATTAGAGCCTCTCTGAAAGAAGGCACTATGCAGTTGCGGAAACTAGGGCTTCCTAGTTGAAGATGTTCTCTCCAAAGATCATCAAGCAAGGAGGGCTAGACTAACTCACCTCAATAGGGTGCATCTATTGGTGGTATCAATTTCTGAATCAGATAAGTTTCACTGTACAACCAAAATATAACTGCAATGACAACTAATGGAAATTAGGGTTTCATGCCTAAAAAATCCTAGAAGACTGAATTTAGTAATCCTATCACTTTCGCTATAACGTGAGATTGGAGAAGGCTCAGAATTCAAAATTTTTATAGGACAAAGAGAAATACGTGTTGTAGACTGTGTAAAGGTTTCTGCCTCAGATTCTCTATACTTCAGGAGATATGGTTCCTCGAAATCAGGGTTCTAGCCTCCTCCAGAATACAGTCATAAACAGGTGACCTTGGGAGATTTGCTATATCTTGGGCTAGGAAGGTCCAAACGAAATTTCACAAGGTGTTACAGGTAGGGCACGGAATTTTGTTTCTGTGGTAAGTTTTTTAGACCCAGAATGTGAAATAGTGACACGTGGTAGTCTATACAAGTTCGCTATCCTAAACAATCTCCAAAATAGTCACCTTGGGAAAATATGAATAGGTCCCACTTGGAGAATCCATTTCTGCTCTAACCCATGGCGTTGGAAAGAAGACATATCAGGTTATCATAGTGAGAATTTTTAGACCTTAAGGATCCGAAACTTAGGAGATACAATAGAATCAATATCATTCATTTCTGTAGTAGAAATTGGAAAACTAGGGCTTCCTGTTCGGGGAGCTTCCCTCCATTGTTTTGAAAAAAGGAGTACATTGGACATCTTGCCTTGAAGAGGCCCATATTTCTATCAAATGTTTAAAATTCCAAGTTTTGAAAATTAGGGTTTGTCTGACAAACCATAGATCAACCAGCTCCAGAACCAGGACGAACACCTTAAATCAGTAAGATCTAAGTTTGTGCTATTTGCATTTGAGGTTCTCATTTCAAAATGACTAATCACACCATCTTGATGACAAGATTGGTGAAGCTGAAAACTTCAGAGTATGGAAGTATAGGACCTCCATGATCCTTGAAGAAATTGACTTGGACCAGTATTTATGTAAGGAAGTTCTAAGAGCCAGAGGGAGATGAGGCTAAGGCTAGAGCCAAGTGAATCATTGCAGATTCTATTACAGATCATCTCATCCCTTAGGTGTCATCCTTGAAGAAACCAAAATGAAGTGTTTGATGTTATGATGAAGAAATCGAAGAAGAATAAGATATTGTTATAACCAGATTGAATGGCCTCCCAAGATCATGGGATTCATTCATTCGAGGAATGTGTGCCATAAGGAAGTGATCACCTTTAGTAGACTTTGGGAAGAATGCAGAAGAAGAAGCTTGACTCATAATAAGAGAAGAGAAGATGGGAGCAACTGATGATCAAGCTCTCACAATTCAAAGAAGATCCCTCGAGCGATGAGGAATATGACGAACTCAATTATTGAAGAAACTGTTATCCATCTTAGCATTTGGATAAGAAATGATGTTGTTATGAATGAAGAAGATGATGAAGCCGAAGGCTCAAGAAGGAGTATACCCACAAAACAAATAAAGATAAGTATTCTATTTTCATTTCATGATATTGTTTGGTTATGCATTTGTTTATATTCAGTTGATTTGTTATGCATGTTTGAGTATTTGCTTTTNAGTCGCATGGCTATGCGACATATATTTGTCACTATTAATATGTTTTGGAAATTATGATATGTTTCTAATCATGCAAATGAACTTGACTTGTAGATCATTCCAAAGAACAAGTTGATGACAGTTCAGAAGAGGAACTTGAAGATTCCCGGGTCAAAGACTCCATAGCGAAAGAAAGAGCTCTAGAAGAATATAAAGAGAATGATAGATGAAGAATAGTATGACGAGACTTCCAAAGAAAGCAAGAGGCCTCAGACATAGTCTAGTTATGTGACGCTATTGAGAGACATCATTGATGCAGAGCCTTCCAGCTATGAAGAAGTAGCCAAGAAGAAAGGGAAGGAGAGCACCAGTTCAAGAAGAATGATGTCTATGACTTGGTATCAAGACCTTAAGGGAAGTCCATAGTGTCTTCCATATGGATCTACAAGATACAGCATGCAGTAGATGGAAACATCATGGGATATAAGGAAAGATTAGTAACATGAGGCTTCTCACAAAAAGAAGGCATAGGCTACGAAGAGACATTTGGAGCCACTGGGAGTTGAGACACATGACACACAGACTCATGTGTGCAAATTAAAGAAGGCCTTGTACGAGTTCAGAAGGCACCCATGGGATAACACATACATGAGGAGCTTGAAGATCACCTAGATTGATGAAGATCTTAACCTTTGCTACAAGGGTGAAGATGAAATCCTATAGAGGATGAAAAGCTCACATATGGGTGCGAGAAGAACTTTTCAAAAATTTCAAAATAGAGGGTCTTGGTATCTAGTGACCCTAGATGGATACATAGAATATTAGTAGTAGAGGAAGCTACTTGTCACTCCTGTATAGAATGTTTCAATACATAGAGTACTAAAGACAGAGGGAGAATGATGCTCCGCTTCAGAGGGAGGGACTGCAAAATATCTTGAGGTTCGACATGGTACGATAGGATGGACAACTTACTGATGGCTCTAGGACTTACTAGGAGTAAAGCAGATTGCAACCTTTACTTCAAGGTTGAAGGTGGAAGACTAGTGATGCTCCTATTATATGTCGATGACCTGTTCTTGACAAGAACAGAGGAACTCATTAAAGATGCAAGAAGGAGAATTGCTGTCAAGTTCGAGATGAAGTACTTGGGTATGATGCACTACTTTCTAGGCATGGAGGTGTGGCAGAGTGCAGATGGAATATCCGTTGTACAATGGAAGTATGCAATGGAGATCTTAAAGAGGTTCAGGATGATGGACTACAAGGCCATGGACACCCACACCCACGGCATCGAACCCGGAGCTATTGAGTGATGCTTAATTAGAGATGGTTGATGCCACAATGTATTGTCAGATTATTTGTTCATTGATGTGCCTGACGAATACAAGACTAGACACATGCTTTGTTGTGAATGACCTTATCTAGTTCCTGATGAATTTGAGACATGCTCACCTAGTTTCAAAGCATGAAGTGTGGTACTTGAAGTGTATAGTTAAGTATGGGGTCAAGTATGATACAAATCATAAGACTAACCTGCATGGTTATGTTGATTCGGATTGGTAGCCCCACTGATAAGAAGAACACCTTGGGTTGCTTCTTTAGTTTGAGATCCAGTATGGGCTACTGCTTTGGTAGTATGTAGTCTTGCATGGTGCTGAGTACAACTGAGGAAAAATATGTTGCCACTTGCTCCACTATTTGTGAGGTAGTATGTTTCTTTTGAAAGATACTATTTGATTTGATTGATCTGACTTGCACTTTTGTATGATGCAGAGAGGAGTAGTGAAGCTCCAGTGTGTACTTCAGATTGAGGTTCCTTCCAAGGGCAAGTGACGAGTCCGAGAGCCTTTTCGACATGGTGCTAGGTTGGGCCTCCCATGGTCGGATGTAAGTACAGAACCTTTCTGACATGGTGGTAGGCTGGGCCTCCCATGGTCGGATGTAAGTGCAGATCCTTTCCGACATGGTGGCAGGTTGGGCTTCCCATGGTCGGATGTAAGTATAGAGCATTTTCGACATGGTGTCATGCTGGGCCTCCCATGGTTGGATGTAAGTGCAGAGACTTTTTGACATGGTGGTAGGTTGGGCCTCCCATGGTCAGATGTAAGTGTAGAGTCTTTCCGACATGGTGGCAGGCTGGGCCTCCCATGGTCATGATGTAAGTGCTGGATCCTTTACCGAATGGTCGTAGGTGTGTCCTACCATGCCGATGGATATACATGTTGGAGCCTTTCTCGGATGGTATTAGGTTTGTCCTACCATGCCGATGGATGTAAGTGTTGGAATCCTTTCCCGGATGGTAGTAGGTTTGTCCTACCTTGCCAGTGAATGTGAGTGCTATGTTATGTGCATCTGGGTTGTGCTTTGTGTGACGATGAGATGATATGAAGATGATGAGGTAATAGTAGGGTACAGAAGTGTTGCAAGGCATGTAATCAGTCCTGGGATGCTCCTTCAGGTTTTGCAGTGGCATATAATTAGTCCTGGGATATTTACATATTTTGCAAGAGGCAAATAATAAGTCCTAAGATATACCTACTTGATGGCTTTCTCGTAGAGATGATGAAGACATGGCAGAGGACTAGGCCTACATCCAACATGAAAAATGGATGTGACTATAGATGAAGACTTGGTAGAGGACTAGGCCTACATCCAACATGAAAAAGGGCTGGCACTGTAGATGAAGACCTGACAGAGGACTAGGCCTACATCCTTCATGAAAAAGGGTCTGCATTGTAGAAAATTCCGACAACATATAGTATGGGACGATTATTAAATTATAAGAAGATGATGGAAACAGCTATGATGAAGACTATATGAGTCTGTGATGATGATGATGCAATGAAGACTTGACTAGATGTGTTGATGACTATGTAGAGAGAGAATACCTTCCTAGTTTAGAGGAAGTGTTGATGTATTTGTAACTTCGGAAGATATTCTGATGTATATTATCATTCTATGTTGTTGTACGCCCATTGGGGATGTGTTACACCCCTTTACATGATGTCTAAATTGTGTCTAGACCTTGAGGTAGAACCTCCGTTGTAAGTTGGGGAAATAGTCCCCAGTGTAACATCATGTAATATGTAATTGTGGTCTCTCTAGGAGAAGTGGGCCCCATGTGAGATGACATATAGGCTCGAGTCTTATATTTGGTAAGTGAATTGAAAGGGTATAAATAGGGAGGCACTCTCCCTCATTTATATACATCTCACACACTCTCTAAGGCGCATGAGAGAGAGAGAGACATTCATAGGAGGAGAGAAAGATAATTGTTGAACATTTCTTATTACTGCTTTTGATCATCTTACTATTTTGAATAAGTTTGCAGGGTTTTCTCCTTTATGGTTTCCTCGATGAAAATATTTGTGTTTTGTGCATATTTTACATTTTATGCATTTTTTTGTACTTGTTGTTCTTTCATATAAAGATCCTAGATAATGTAATTAGAGCTTAAGAAAATCTAACAGTGTGTACAAAAGCATGTACCCACTCATCCTTCGGTCGTGATACCTAGATGTTCTGACATGCAACCAAATGATCACTGGGATTATTTTTCCCATCATACTCCTCAACTTGATAGTGCTATGCTTCTCCAAACTGAACTTCCATTATCCTGCGACACATCAACCACCCAATAATTGATTTCTTATGTGTCTCCCACCAACGTGCTAGAGTGGCCTTCAGTGCCTCATTAAATGCCAATAGTCTCTATGGTTTTGAGACCATGACTTCGAAGTTATCAAGAAATTCAGGCAAATTAGGAAATCCTTCGTATGTCAGTAACTCGACAACCTTCGTTGCGACCCGTCATAATGTCTGAGCGATTTGTCCACACTTCTGAATTGACACCTCATGTAGTCGATTTTGCCAATTTTCCAGTGCATTGTTAGAATCTGATGATGTAGAGCTCGCTCTTCTCCATCCCAACTCTCTGTTTGCAGTGGGATGGACATAATCCTTTGAAATGTTGTATGCATGGTCCCATCCTCCTACAACTTCTTCCTTGACTGGTTCGACATACCTTCTTCCTTCGTTTGGATCCATTGGGGCTATGACTCTAATATCCTGGTTCTCAAAATTCATGACGTGCTTCTTGAAGTTGATCACTGCCAATCCATCGTTAGCCCACCCAATCCCCAACAATGTGGGATACGAACTTCCTTCATCGACAATTTCGATAACATCAAAATCTGCATATGTTTTCATTCCTTCGACTTCCACCATTAAGCGTGGTACCCGCTTGAATGGAGACACTCTGACTTGATTAGCCAGTCGCAGCTGCACAGGGGAGCAAAGCAACTATGGTTTCCCCATCTTCTCCCATGTATTCTTTGTCAAAATGTTGACATATGGGCCCATATCCAGAATAACTGAATCCACATCGTAATCACCAGTCTGGACATTCATCCTCATCTCTTTCCTGATTTTCTTCTTATGCAAGGAATTCACAATAGAATCCTGTCGACCTTTCTCAGGCTGATATAGCAAACTCATGATCTCAGCTACCACATTAGGATCTTTTTCCAACGATAGGCAACATTCAAAGAAATTTTGGAGTGTACCATGCTTCTGCGACAATTCTGCTACAAGTGTTGAATAAAAAACAGGTGACATTCCAAAAATAGGAAACTTACCCATATCCTTTCTGATGGTGTCCCTTGTGTCAAATACCGTATCCCTTTAAATGTCGACATCAAATTGCACCTTTTTTCGATTCACCATTCGAACCTGTGGAATAAGACCATCATATCCTATTGTTGCACCTCCATGAGTAATGACTCCAACATTTGCAGGCTGAGTCCTTGGTTCTGATGAGATCTTCCCGACCGTTGGCCCTTGGCTCTGGTTTGGTGGTGGGTTCAACTGCTGGTTCACATTCTGATTCATATTATGGCTCTGGTTCTATGGTGGTGGAACAATATTCGCTTTCCATTTCATGATCAACTGTGGACAATCTTCAACTGTGTGATATGTAGTGGTACAGTAGGTACATTGCGACTGCAAGTTTAGGCAATCTCACTGATAATGCCCTAATACTACAAAATTATAGCATTGCACCAGTCCAGGATCTCATCCTACTCCTCAACCAAAGCCTTTGTTTCACCTCCTCAAAATCCTCCGTGAAATCCTCCTTAGGATTGTTATTGCTGTTGATTAAACTGTTGTTGTTGTGGTGGAGTCGATTGTGGTTGACCATACTGTGGTTGTTGTGGAGCATACATCATTTCATTATACTGTGGTTGTTTCAAACCAAACTGTGGTGGTGGTACAAACTGTTGCTGCGGTTGCAGCTGCACCACCTCTGGTGGTTGTTGCAGCCTCTTCGTCAATCGGTGTTCTTCTCCCTTCATGTAGTACGTATCCATTGTCCTTTCTTCGAGCAATTCGTATGCCCGACAATCCTTGTCTTTGTGACCAACATAATGAAAAAAAGCACAAAACAAATTCGCAAGCTTAGATACCATCTTTTGTAGATACACACATTCCTCGTGTCAATGTCCATGTGTTTGACATATTCGACACCATGGTAAGCCACCTTGATTTAGCAGATTTGGAGCTCTCGACAACAAGTAATTTTGGAAATATGGGAATTGATCCTTATGATGTCCCTTTGTGTGACATCCAGTACACCATACTTACTTGTTGGACCAGAAGAAGTACACAAGGAAGAAGCGAATGTGCAAGCAAAAGGATGAAAAGTGTGCGTGCGACAAGAGAAAAGCAGGCTAAGAAGGAATCAGCGCAAATAAGATAAAAACTTGTGCGCAATGGAGAAAGAGGCGGAAGGAAAGCTACAACGAGGATGCTACAATGAGGAAGCAAGATCCGAGTCGGTGGAATAGGCAGGTAGAGAAGTTAAGGCTGGAAGACGAAATTCAAGGAAGACTACAGAAGGGTGAGCCAGTAGGAGGAGGAAGGATAGTTTTGCAGCTATTTATAACTGATACAGACAAGCTGAAATATGTTTCTGCAACTAGTTAATGCCGTGGTTAATTTCTTGCAGGGATTTTGCGGCTGGCTATGCGCCAACATTGATGTAAACTAGAGATATTTTGGGTTGTTGAGTCTGTAATAACTGAGCTATACTTAGTCGACCCTATGTGGTATTGTAAATATTATATTTGGGAGGAACCCATTCTATATAAGGGTTGGACATTCATCATTGTTGTTAGAGGATAGTCGTTAAATTCCATCATTTGTTGTTGTTTTTTAGCCTATTAAGGAAGTTAGGGTAAGTAGAAGAGAGGACTCAGGGAATATTCTGGTAGATGTAGAAGGTTGTTGAGCTGCGGATCTTGCAGTTGTGTGCGCAGACTGCTAGTAGTAGAAGGAATATGCTGCTAAGTGCGCAGATAGTAAGTAGAAGAGTCAATCTAAGCTATGTGCATATCAGTCGGAGTAGATAGAGAATAAACTATATAGCATGAGAGCAAGAAGATTGAGTCAAATAGACATATCTAAAGAACAGTCTGCATATCGCAAGCTGCAAGGTGCTATAAACCATTCTCATGCCAGATGAAGAGCACCTTGGTGGTTTTTCCTAGATGGGTTTCCACATTATTTACTGTGTTATGTCGATGAATGTGTTTAATGATGAATATTGATGTGAATGTTTGCTTACTATGCATTATTACAGTTACCTTTGAATGAATATCGCAGTAGGAACAATCAATGGATGCATGAAGGATTAAAGCACTGTTAGAATGTTATGTATGGCTTTATGATTTAGTGGTTAAGTTAAGGCATGAGTCACACAATGTTTGTTGAGTACATGGAATCAGATGCGTCGCGCAGTTGCGCGAGTTGTAGAGTCACAATGGTAAAGTCTTGTCACATGCTAATTGCGACTTATCGCTATGCTATCATCGTGTAGTAGCAGAATCCATCCAGTCACTTTTGTCGAGTGCCTTGGCCGTGTACCAAGGGACTATAATCCCTCACCAACTATGAAAACATGGTTCTGGAAGTTACCCATAAAGATATCTTGGGTGAGACTGCGCCTGCTTCGCGGGCATTGTCGACAGAGCTTGCTTTGTCGGGCCGATGTCTTTTGATGTCTTGTTGGTATTATGTTGTTGTTGAATTGGGGTTCTAGAGAAGAAGAGAAAATAGGCCAACAAATGGTTCCGTTACCGAGACCGTTAACCATTTGAGTCAAGGGACATGTTGTGGCATCCAACAAAGAACGAGATAGAGGACTGGTTGGATTCCAAGACACTAGCATTCACACAATAAGAGAGCGCATGATCTGAGTTGAGCGCAGAGAACTGGGTAGACTGATACATATATTCCTATATCCACGAGGTATTCTTTGTAGAGTTTCCTATTGTGTTGTATGAATGGTTGTCAAGATTGGCAAGAAAGTAGACAAATTTCTAAAGAAGAGAAACAGTTGAGTGGAATGATCAGTCGGTGCACGAGATAACCAGTGTAAGTAACACCATCTCTAGAGCTGTTGATTTTTGGTTTGACAGTATTTTACAAGGATATATTACTGAGTTTGCAGTAGAGTTTGTAACCTCATATAGTGAGGCTGAAAGAAATATTTTCCAAGGACCCCGAAGAAGATATTTTTTATCTATCGGTACATGGATCAAGATGCTCGTTTATGAGAAGGGTATCCTGCAGTTGAGTAGTTGAGTCACGTACTACAGAGGAAGGCCATGTCACATATGACCTATCAAGAAAATGGGAAATGGTGAGTTGATATGTTCCCAAGAAGTACAAATCCTGAACTAGAGACTGGATTCCTACGGAGTGGAAGGAGATTCAGATCTGGAAAGAGGAGAAAGACAGAGGAAGGTCGACGAACTCCTACTTTAATTAAGGAAAGCAAACACAAACTTCAGTCACAAGGATACGAAGGATCTTGCGATGAAGAGGAGGACTATAGCCCGATCTGAGAAGGAGTGGAAGACTCTGAAGAGTCCGAGGAGACACCAAGGTTAGGACATAACTACATCAAGCCAGGAGCATCACCCGAGGTAAGGTCTAGAGCCTCATCTCCTTAGCAAGTTATTAGTACTGATAGTGCTAGTACTGTGACTATCATGCAGGAGGAAACACCCCCATTAAATCCTTCATTGGATAACCCCGACACCAACTCAATGGCTAGGGTGGATATTCAGTTACCCACATTCAATGGCAATGGAGCAGAGGATACATAGTAACATTGGTTCATATGTGAAGCTATCTGGATGGTTTGCTTAGTTTAGAATGCAGACCTAAAGAAAGCACAGATGATCACGACTCTAAGGGGTCATGCACTAGACTAGTTTATGAAGTACTATATAGTACCATTAGGAGCACCACACAAGACCCTTGAGGAGATACATGCCGCAATGATCTTCGAGTTCAGAAAACCTAAATCTGAGTCACAGTGCATCACTGAGATCAATGAGATAAAACAAGCACTGGCAGAGAGAGTATGGGACTTTGAACAGTGATTTAAAACTTTGATTGCCAAAGTAAGTTTCCAGATGTCAGATGTTCAGCAGAAGGAGTGGTTTATTGCTGCACTATTGCCACACATCCAAGGGTCATTGATGCAACAAAATATTGAGTCGCAGATGGAAGCGCTAGAATTGGCAATGAAGTTGGAAGCCTCGCCAATTGGTGATGGTGCCATAGGAATGGTACAGATTTAGTAGCAGTTGGCTAATCTAACCATATAGCTTCAGGACATAAAGAAGGGTAAAGAATCCCACGAAGAATTATGCTGCACAAAATGTAGAACGGATGGACACACTAAGGATAATTGTCTGACCTTCATGAATTATGTCTCGTCCAGTGCGCCAAACCCGTTAAATGGCCATGGAATACCATGGTGTCACATATTCCAGTCTAGAGGACATTGCAACGAGGACTGCCTATACCTGCAAAAGATTATGAGTACCCTCGCGAACCTGTTTTGTAAATTTTGCAAGTCAGTAGGGCACGAAGAGAAGGACTGTAGAGCATATCAGCTCTTGAAGGAAAAGACGGTGGACACATACTTGAAGAATAATGATGGGCAGTCTCAGGATGACCCTACGCAAGCATCATATCAGCCTGCTTAGTTCCCACCAAATCAGTATCAAACCCAGTATAAGCCTTAGTATGCACCACAACAGCCATACGTGCAACATAATCACTATCAACTGCAATATCAATAAAATCAGTATCCCCCACAACAACCACACCTTCAGGGAAGGGGTGGTGGGAACTTCAGAGGAAGAGGAGGTGGAGGATGATTTGGTAGAGGAAGAGGTTAGGTTACATGCTACAACTGTGGACAGCTAGGTCATTATGCTAGAGATTGCTTGGAGGTTGCAGAGATGTGCTCATATTACAAGGGACAGGACCATAATTTGGAGCAATGTCCGCAGTTGATTGCGAAGTGGCAGGCCAAGACCATCGCAAGTCCTACTCCTACGCAAAATCCAAATCCAACTCCAAACGCTAACTTAAATGTCCAGATGATTATTGCTGAAGCAAGAGAGCTGAGCGTTGCAGTCATAACATGAGGAGGTGCTTCAACCGGAGCTAATATGGAAACGCCGCAAGAACAAATTCAGCTGCACGTGCGACTGACGATGCAGAAGAAGGTGTCATTTGATGTCCAAAAATAGAATCAAGTATTCATGGACGTGCAACTAGAGTTTGTGGATCTAGAAGAACCGTCGACTTCAGAAGAAGTTAGGGATATGCCTGAACGATTCCAGCACATATTCCAGAAGAAGGTCCCACAAAAGGTTAGTAAGATCAAGTCCTTTATGTCAATTTGCTTAGCGCTAATTCAAGATAAAGATGCTATCGAAGAACTACAAGCACTAATAGAAGAGACACCAGTAGAGCCACAACCTGAAAAGAGAGTTAACTAGGTCGAAAATAAATTCAAAACTAGTCGTGAGTTAAGAATGACTACGCAGATAGGAGATTATGACATGGACTATATCATTTTATACCTAGGATCTAATGTTAATATCTTGACACAACAAACTTGGGAAAGTATGGGGAAGTTGCACTTGGACTGGTCTCCTATCCAGCCACGACTTTCCAATCAGGCGAAGGTACTCCTAATTGGTAGATTGAGTCAAGTCCCTGTCGACATAAAAGGGTTGCACACATTTGTAGATTTTGAAGTCATTAACATTGTTGATGACACAAATTCATATCCCGTGTTTCTAGGCATAGATTGGGCCATAGACAATCAGAGCATCATCAACTTCAAGAAAGTGATACTCTCATTTGAGGATAATGAAATGAGGGTAGTGTCGCCCATTGATCCATTGGAAGGACAAAGATATGTTGAGCCTGTCTATAATGAGAGACAGGGTGACTATCTCGACCAGATCTACAATGTCACTACCACGCAAGAATATTACATCAATCCAACTGCAGAGGGGAACATGAGCTGGAAGAGTGCTAGTTCCTGCACATCCGACTCAGGGGAAGCTTTAGAGAACTGGAAAAACTGGTTACATGAGGTCTCTATGAGGAGATGCGCGAGGATCACCAGGTCTGTGCGACGAGTGGAGAGAGGGGACAGAGAGCTACCCACCTATGAGGGATTACCTAACCTTGCAACATTCCTCATTGAGTTTGAAGGTCTCATCATAGAATCGCAACACTTGTCTGCATTGGATCATGTACTCAAGGCTACGCCTACCAGATGGTGGTGTACGCAAAAGCAGTTCATAACAGAATGGACACAATGTAGAAGGTTGATAGAATTCCAGTTCGGTGAATAAGTTGTCATTGTAAGTCATAGGTACACAGGGTTATCGATCCCTATAAAGCACATAAATCAGTGTCACACTGTATTTGCAGTACACTCGTGACAGGATTGGGTCCATCAATTCATTCACACATTGGAAATGAGACCTAGAACCTGGTATGCGTCTATGGAGTTACGACAAGGTACTCAATACTGGGAAGAGATAACCAAACAATTTGTGCACACATTTGAGTTTGCTGATCAACAACCTATAGTTGATGCTACACTTCAAATACTTAAAGCCCAGATATTTGCTCAAGTCCCTATTAAGGAGGAAAATTCCCACCAGAGCAGTGCGACCAGCCAACAGTGGATTACCTGTTACAACCTAACTGGTGATCCAGACTATGACCTGACTAACATAAACATACTAGAGTCAGAGGGTACACACATAGTAAAGGGAAGTGACATTTCCAGTGACCAGTTCCTAAAACCGCTGAAAATCAAGAAAGTAAACATTGGGTCGCCAGAGAACACAAAGTTCGTCAATATAGGAGATTATTGGGATGAAGAGACCCTCGCAAAGATCACAGACTTGCTGCATGAATATCAAGATATGTTCCCTACCATTTTTCCAGAGATGAAGGGGATATTAGGAGATTTAGGGGAGATGAAAATACCCCTATGATCAGATGCTAAACCCAGTAGACAACGAACATATAGAATGAACCCCAGATATAAGGAAAAGGTAAAGACAAAATTGGATCACATGCTCGATGTAGGAATCATTGAACCTATTGAGGAATTAGAGTGGATTAGCCCTATAGTGATCCAGGATAAGAAGACAATAGGTGAAGTCAGGATCTGTGTTGAATTGAGGAAGCTGAACGATGCATGCTTGCACAACCTATTCCCAACACCATTCACAAATGAAGTACTTGAAAATGTAGGTGGGTAAGAGATGTATTCATTCACCGATGGCTTCCCTAGCTATCATCAAGTTAGAATCACATAGGAGGATCATCACAAAACAAACTTCGTCACAGAATGGGGATGCTATCAGTATACGGTAATGCCCTTTGGACTCAAGAACGCACCTATTATTTTTTCTAGAATAGTAGTTTCTGCTTTTAAAGATTTTATACATAAATTTCTTGAGGTCTACTTTGATGATTGGACTATGTTTGGTCTAGTAGGAGACCATATCGAGATTCTGCACATGATGTTGGGTCGTTTTTGCCAGTATTAGATTGCGCTTAATTCTAAGAAATGTATTTTATGTGCACCATTTGGTATACTATCGGGTCACATCGTATGTCGTGACGGGATTTTGGTTGACCTAGCAAAAATTGTGATTATTCTCGATCGACCACCGCCTACATCAGCTACACAACTTAGATAAGTGCTAGGACATACAAGCTAATACTGAAAGTTCATCAGAGGATATGCAGCGATAACTGCACCTATGGAGAAACTATTGAAGAAAGATGCAAAGTTCCAGTGGACAACAGAGTGCCAGGAAATCTTGGATAAACCGAAGACTGCAATGGCCACTATGCCAATACTGATATTACCGGACTGGAAAAAGGAGTTCCATGTGCATGTCGACACGTCGTCTGTTGCACTTGGCATAGTCTTGACAAAACCAAGAGAGAGTGCGCTGGACCGCCCTATTGCTTTCGCAA
The DNA here is from genome assembly GCA_001517045.1 of Pseudotsuga menziesii. Lineage (NCBI taxonomy): Eukaryota > Viridiplantae > Streptophyta > Pinopsida > Pinales > Pinaceae > Pseudotsuga > Pseudotsuga menziesii. The sequence continues at coordinate 668,129 of LPNX010311764.1, read as the reverse complement.
GCAAGAAACTGTCAAGAGCAGAAAAGAACTACACGAAGATAGAAAGAGAAGGCCTTGCTATGGTTTATGCGCTTCAGAAATTCTGACATTATTTATTGGGAGGATATTTTCATATGTACACCGATCATTCAACGCTGAAATACCTAGTCAACAAGCCAATGTTGGGGGGGAATATCTATAGATGGATTATCCTATTTCAAGAGTTCAATTTTGAGGTCATTATTAAACCTGGTCGACTGAATGTTGGACCAAACCACCTATCAAGGATAGAGAGCGGTGAACAACCAACGAGCCTCGAAGATAACTTTCCCGATGTGCAACTTTTTGTGGTTACCATGATGGAAAACCAGGATCTGGAGTTGAATGATATCATACAATTCTTGAGTATAGGCTATGCACCTCCGGGATCCTCCACTAACCAAAAGAAACAATTGGTCATCAGAGTTGCTGACTTCACATTGATCATTGGACACCTCTATAGGCTGGGCGTGGATGAAATACTGCGCCGCTGTGTATTTGAACATGAATGATCTTGGGTTATGAGTGAAGCACATGTTGGTGTCGCAGGAGGACATTACACGGGAAAAGCAATTGTATGCAAAATCTTACAAGAAGGATTATGGTTGCCAACCATACACATGGATACTAAGAGTTTCTGTCGGTGTTGTGATATCTGCCAGAGAACAAGAAAATCGTCGTGCTGTGACAAAATGGCACTGGTGCCGCAGATATACCTCCAGGCATTTGATAAATTGGCCGTTGATTTCATTGGACCTATCATCCCACCAGGAAAGAGGAGTGGCGCTCGCTCTATTATCATAGTGACAGACTATTTAACCAAATGGGCTGAAGCCGCACCTGTCAAAGATTGCACTACCACGACTACGGTGAAGTTTTTGTTTGAAAACACAGTGACTAGATTTGGCTATCCAAAAATTCTCCTAAGTGATCAAGGTACACATTTTATTAACAAAGTGATTATTGAGCTTACTGCAAAATTCCAGATCCAACATAAGAAGACAGCACCCTATCATCCTCAGGTGAATGGAACGGTTGAAGTTTTCAACAAGATTTTGGAGAATGCATTGACCAAGTATGCAATGTGCACCGAGATGATTGGGATTAATTTTTTTTAGCTGTGCTATGGGCATATCGCACCTCCTGCAAGTGATTGACAGGTCACACCCCATTCAAGTTGGTATATGGATAAGAAGCTATTGTACCAATGGAGTACATTGTGCCAAGCCTATGGATTGCTACGCTGAGAGAGATGACTGAAGGAGATGTCGTCGAGCAAAGGTTGTCGTAGCTCGTTCATATGGAAGAGGAATGCTTCATCATAGGATATCATCAGATTGTGGAGAAGCAAAGACAGAAAGCATGGCATGATCACCATATCCGGGTTAAGCCATTTAAAGTTGGAGGACTTGTATTGCTGTATGGCAACAAGTTTTTCAAACACCTGGGTAAACTAAAGACACATTGGCTTCGGCCATATGTGATTGCACACATCACTGATGCGAGCACAGTAAAGTTATAGAAGCTCGATGGAACATACGTTGCATGAATGGTGAATTCTAGTCGCTTAAATTCGTACTACAATAGTTGTGACATGCCTGGCTAGGTCCGCGTTGTGCAGAAAAGAAAAAAAGAAAAAGAGAGAGAGAAAAGCGTAAGCAAGGAAGCTGCTATGTCGCACATCGACGACATACGTATGCATAAGCTCGAGAAAAGGCGTAAAGCATATGGAAAGGAGGCAATGACAGGCTATCCACAATTAGGTATTTAAAAGAGAGGATATCTGGCAAAGATTGAGGTGGCTACGATAGCTAAGAGCCATAAATTCGATGCAGTACAAGGAGAATGATGGTGTGCTTTTTGGTCCCGTCAGCCATCCTCAACATAAATGCCATAACTGTGCTGATAGGTACATCCTAATGCTTAAGTAAGTAGAGTTAATACAAGAATGTGTTGGCCGAGAAGCCCATGTGATCGATTAGAGATCGACCACCAACTGCATGACGACTGAAGGATAAAGAGGTGCATATAAATACTAGGCTTCGCCGTCAAGTAATATTTTACACACAGAGAGCTGAGAGAACTAGAGCTGAACAATCAGAGAGCCAAAAGTCTATCACTCAGTTAGCCAACACCAATGGTCACTGAGATCCCCAGTGACATCGAGCTATCAGATGCAACCATTATCCTGGGTTACCCAATTGTCGAAGAAGAAGTAGAATCACCAGAGGTACATCAACCAGAGCAGCAGCCAGAAACTGACCCGGTGGCACGAACCAGGAAACCATCTGTCCCCCCGACCGCACCTAGACCTCCACCTGCTCCTTGACCTACAACCACCCCTACTACTATTCCAACCCCTGGTTCATGCCCTGTGCTAAACCCAGCTCAGAGAGCACCGACTGCAGCTGCGCAACTGATCAGAGAGCTGAGACAAGTCAGTGAGAAAGAAGCAGGAGGGTCGTCTGGACTACAAACGAAGCAAATGTCCAGAAAGCAGAAGGATATGGTTGTTCCGGACACTGCTGGGAAAGCACCCATGGAAGAAGGCCTATTGGAGTAAGACACCATGGATGAAGACTCCCCACCAAGTAGAGGCGCAAATGCTGAGGATAATGATGAAAACTTCCCCCACTATGTCCCACCAAGAAGAGCTAACACGGAGGAAGTGGTGCTACCAAAGAAGGCCAATACAAATTTGGTCATGCCGCGGATCCTTGAGAACGTCCCCCTACCCAAGAGCATCATGCCGAAGCTCATCAAGTTGAGCTTCGAGGGCTTCAACACATGACATCAGGCAGAGTTGAAAAGAGCGTACTGCATGATCCCCGATCAGATCGACCTGACTGGAGCTCAGGTACTCATACCAATGCAATTGGCTGAAGGAGTTGACCACGTAGGATTGATGAACCTGCTATTTATGCCACATTTCGGCCATAATACACACATCAAAACATACGTGAGATAGCTTCTGGTCAGTTTCCACGGAGGATGTTTATGGCTTGATGAACCATACCTGGTCGACGTCGACCTTATTGCTGCGATAACGGGTTTTCCTAAGGAAGGGGGTGACCCCGCGCCATATTTGGCCCAAAAAAATACCACCATGATGAAGCAGAAGTATAAGCTTTGGTGCATAGACAAGGGTTTCCTAATTGGCCCCATTGAAGACACCAGTGTGTGGTTTTCTGCACGGCTCCTCTCTTGTAAGCTACTACACAAGATGAGGCCTAACTAGTGCACTACGGGAACAATCGAGCTCACAGAATTGTGTGCATTGGGTGGGATTTTCAATTGGTTGCATTTTTTTTTAATGAGCTGATAGATGACGCCATGCAGGCACCCATAAAGAGCCCAGCTACAAATTCCATTACTCCTGGCTGCTCATCTTGATCTCCTTCACCCTGTGGGCCAACTCACCAGACTATATACATATGGATGTCCCATTGTTGTGCCTTGGTGCAAGGTTCCAGAACTTATGGGACCAAAAGAAGCATACTGATCGACAGAAGGATAACAACATCGAGTTATTTTTGCACACATAGGCACTGCGTGATGTTTTTCACTGATCTCATTGAATCCGCGCTATGACGGTGCACAAGTACGCGGCCTTTATCAATTTTTAAGCCGGTGCCCATAATATGATTTTGGAGCCCAAGAAAGACCCAGCAAAGTAAGCACACAATGCAGGGTTCATGATCACCAACAATGATGTCGATGACATTGTTAAGGAGTGGCCTGAGGAATGGCGCGACCCACTAGGAGAGCCGCTGCCTGAGCACCAACACAAAGAAGACCCACCAGTGGAACATGGAGATGGCCACGATAATGGCAAAGGAAACAAGGGAGGCGGTGATCAAGGAGATCGGTTGCAAGAAGAAGAAGAAACATCTGATGATGTTGGTAGGAATGGCTCATATCATCCTGACTCCGAGCGCACGCATCCTCAAGAAAACACCCAAACACAAGCGCAGACGTAGCAACAAAGACCAGAGCACCCGCACAAGAAGAGAAAAGCAGAAAAAACATTTGGCACAAACACATTGATTGAAGATGATGTGCATGAGGTTGAAAATGCTCTCGCTAAATTTGCATAAGACAACCTTGCCACTTTGAACACATAACAGGTAAACATTGTTGACCAAGTTCAAAACCACTTGAATAAGTTGATAGAAGCCATTAATGAGGTCAAAGCCACCGTGGAGGCTGAGACATACGATGTTGATCCCAATGTTCCACTAGCCACACCAGAGTTAGTGCTGTCGATCAAAGTAAAGATTCTGAGGCGCGCACTAGAGACAGAAACAGAAACAAGTGCAGTTGATGATAATAGCAATCTACAGATTGAATTCTCCAAGTTGGCCTTAAGTGAAGTCTATGAAGTTTAATAGGCATCCACATCCAAAATACGGCTAAGGGAAAATGTTGTTGCTTATAAGGAAACAAAACAACAAAGGAAGGTGAAGGCGTGTAAGGCCCTCCTTAGGGATAGAGAGGAGGAAATTGTCACTCGTGAGCATAGTAGGGTTTCACTCGATGAAACCATTAAGAGTGCGGTTGCAGAGTTCCCACCAGAAGTAGGCCAGGAAAAGGTAGATTCAGAAGCTAAGATTGCCCAACTATCGTGCATCATGAGGGAACTAAAGAAGCAGGCTGAGGAACTACAGGCTAGGAAGGTAGCAAGCACACCTCTAGAGGTCCTCGAGGAGAGAAGAAGAGCAACATCTGAGGCTGCTAAGAAGATCAGAGAAGGATAAATACTCTGCACAAAGGCAACTGAATCCGTCGCTGCAATTTGGGGAGTGCTGCTAGAAGATGAAACTGCAGAAAACATAAGGGAGAACGTGTGACAGGCAGATGAGAAAATCAGCGTTGCAAAGGTAGAAATGAAGAAACTGTCGCTTCAGGAAAATGTTACTAAGAGCGTGGAGATCAAGCGATTGCAACAGGAAGTCGAGGCTCTTCAAGATCAAGAGCGGACTAGGGAATTTGAGGTCAAGACACACCAATCAAAAGCAGCCCGGCTCACAGGCCTTCTTCAGCCTATGCAACAGAGACTTCAGCAAGTCACGTAGTCATTAGAGGAAGGACTATCGAAACATATCAGTTCCGACCGTGTAGAGCAGTTGGCTGCACAGCCAGAGGAAGTAGTAGAGGAAGTTGCTAAGGTGCAACATATGGTGAAGGAGTTCCAAGACAAGGTTGGTCCCACCGCGCAGCCTGGGCGTGCGCCAGAGGCATAGATTTTGGAAGGCAAGTAAAAGTTTTGCGGCATGCCATTTTTGCGGATGAGTACCTTTATGCTCAGTGGCTCGGGACAAGCCACATGTGAGTGTTGGGGGCTTGTTGGACCAAAAGAAGTACAAAAGGAAGAAGCGAATGTGCAAGAAAAAGGATGAAAAGTGTGCGCGTGACTGGATAAAAGCAGGCTAAGAAGGGATTGATGCAGATAAGATAAAAACATGTGTGCGATGAAAGGAAAGCTGCGACGAGGATGCAACAATGAGGAAGACAGATCCGAGTTGGTGGAAGAGGCAGGTAGAGAAGTTAAGGCTGGAAGACGGAAGACGAAGGGAGAGTCAGTAGGAGGAGGAAAGACAGTTTTGCAACTATTTATGGCTGATACAGACGAGGTGAAAGATGTTTCGCTACTTGTTAAGGCCGTGGTAAATGTCTTGCAAGGATTTTGCGGCCAGGTATGGGCCGACATTGATGTAACATAGAGATATTTTGGGTTGTTGAGTCTGTAATAAATGAGCTATACTTAGTCGACCCTGTGTGGTCTTGTAAATATTATATATAGGAGGAACCTGTTCTATATAAGGGTTGGACATTGTCATTGTTGTTAGAGGACAATCGTTAAAGTCCATCGTTTGCTGTTTTGTTTAGACTATTAAGGAAGTTAGCCTTAAGTAGAAGAGAGGACTCAGGAAAGAGTCTAGTATAAGTAGAAGGATGTTGAGCCGTGGATCTTACAGCTGTGTGCATAGATTGTTGAGCCCAGAAATGGCCTCTTTTAACCATCCTTAACCACCTCCTCTTCCCCTATCTTACCCCATTCAGCACACCAATCAGACATGTTATCCCCACTTTACTCCTCAAACTGCCAAGGTATGACTAGTCATTGATTTATCTTATTAATGCTTATAATTGTGATAATTAAAGCTGTGTATCTCAAATGTGCTAACATGTTATGATTTATGAAGGTAGTTTGAGATAAGTGGATTGCAGGAAGATTGGGCTGAACAAGTCTCGACAAGGAGGAATATTCCCTGCTCACGTTGATCTTCAGCTTTCTATCATCACCTAAGGCATGTGGTTTTAATGCGACGTCCTAGACAAAGCTGTGACAAGGAAGCTATAACAGAATGTGCCATAATTGGAAATCCTTAGTACATTGCTGCTCGAGTATAGTTGCGATCAGAAAATATCGCCACTCCTGGGCCGGTTAACAGCTTTCCCGTGCTTTCTATGTCTTTACCATTCCATGTTTGTAACAGATAGTGTTATTTAGGGCGCCTGAAGATCAGAGATCTTCACGGATGCCCCAGAATAGGATCAGATGTTACGATCCACATGATATAAATATGGAGAGTTGTATCGACCCAGGGGGTTGCGGAACATATAATTCATTTACTGTATTAGCTGTGGGGAGCAATTTGTGTAACCATTCTAACTTTTAATATAAGGAGTTACTTCCGACTTAAGAGGCGTTACGTTGTTCAGCCATCATCTCTGTGTGAAGGCTGGGCCCGCCTTCCGCAGAGATTGCTGAGTTAAACTAGGACTTTTTAATTCATTGTTGTGTGATGTCCTGTTAATTCTCTTTCTTTTGTACGCAGCTGTAGTAAGTGTGGATTTACAGTGTAATTGTGATTGCATTTCTTTGAGATTTGTAAGTGGTACAGAGTGACAGTCGATTGAGTAGGTAACTATATTTTATGCAATTTGTGTGGTAGCTGTAAACAAATCTGTTCATCCGGAGGTCTTAGTTATTGTCCCATGAATCCTTGCAATTTGTCTTTACTATTATGATTGTTGAATTTCATTCCTGCATTTCAATTTCTTAGAATAGCTGAACTCAATCTTTTGCACTTGAATTCCTAGATCAATATTCAATTTACGCTTGTGGCTTTCTGAGAGTAATCAGATTGAATAGGTGAATTAATCATTCAAGGGTGTGAACAGGATTTCCTTTCATCTGTAATTGTAATTTGAATCTTTTGTATCTCTCCTTAATGCATAACAGAAAGTAATTAAGATTGTAGTGCTTAGAAGATCATGGGATTACATAGATTCTTTGGATGAGCATAGTTGATAGAGGATAGTAATGTTCAATGCAGTGACTTCGTGTTTAAGCATATACTGTGCATTTTATCCTTTGAAATAGAATACTTTCCTGGGTTGACAATAAATATTGTACACCCTATATGTTGGTACTAATCTACTTGCATATAAGGTGCTCGACACAGACCACTTGTAGAAGAAGGAATCTGCAGCTGAGTGCACATATAGTAAGTAGAAGAGTCAATCCAGGATGTGTGCGGATTAGTAGGATTAGATAGAGAATAAACCAGAGAGCATGAGAGCAAGAATATTGAGTCAAACAGACATATCTAAAGAACAATCTGCATATCACAGGCTGCAAGGTGCTATAAACCATTCTCATTCCAAATGAAGAGTACCTTGGTGGTTTTTCCCAGATGGGTTTCCACATTTTTTACTGTGTTATGTGGATGAATGTGTTTAATGGTGAATGTTGATGTGAATGTTTGCTTACTATGCATTATTATAGTTACTGTTGAATGACTATCATAGTAGGAACAATCAATGGATGCATGAAGGATTAAAACACTATTAGAATGTTATGTATGGCTTTATGATTTAGTTGTTAAGTTAAGGCATGAGTCACAGATGTCTATTGAGTATAAGGAATCAGATGCGTCACACTGTCACGCGAGTTGTAGAGTCACAATGGTAAAGTCATGTCCCCCGCCAGTTGCGACTTATCACTGTGTTGTCATCGTGTAGTAGCAGACTCCATCTAGTCGCCTTTATTGAGCACCTTGGATGCATGCCAAGGGACTAGAATCCCTCATCAACTATGGAAACATGGTTTTGGAAGTTACCCATAAAGATATCTCAGGTGAAACTACGCCTGCTTTGCAAGCGTTGCCAACAGAGCTTGCTCTATCGTGCCGATGTATTTTGGTGTCTTGTTGGTATTATGTTGTTGTTGAACCACAGGTCTATACAAGAAGAGAAAAGAGGCCAACATTACTCATGAAGCTCTCTTCCCTTCTTGATATATTGCAATTGGATCGTCAAATTCGCCAGCTGCTATTGGATCTGATTCATGCCAACTCTAGTTTCGCCAACTGGTGAAGCTTCCAGCTTCATTGCGATCTCCAATGCTTTTCTTTGTGTTGCAATATTCTGCTTCATCAATGACATTCAGATATGTGGTACTAGTGCGATGATGAACCATTCTTTATGTTGTACATTGCTCATTCCAAAACTAACTTTTTCCATCAGCGTCTCGAATCGCTGATCGAAATCCCAGACTGATTCGTTTGGATATTGCTTGATATCTTTCAATTCTGTGATATAATACGACTCAGATTTGGGTTTTCTGAATTCTTCAATCAATTTGGTTTTGATCTCCTCTAGATTCTTCTATGGGTTCCCCGTTGGAACTTGCATGAACTTCATGTACTAGTCTAATGCGTGACCTCGAAAATTTGTCGCCAACTGACCCTTCTTAATATATTCATTGAGGACTTGCTTCACAGTCCATACCACTTCGCAAAGAAACCAATATTTTTTGAGACCTTCGGTCCCATTCCCATGAAACAAAGGTAATTTCAAATCGTCCCTGCCATCCTAGGCCTTATTTCGATGTTCGCTGATCTGCTACTACTAGTGTGTTGATGACACCAAAAAATTTGGCGTTGAGCTTTTGTTTCTTCCTGAATGTGGCGCAGTGCACATAGGTGTAGGTACATTGTTGCTCTGGGTTGGTCCTTCCTTAGGTGTGAGTGTAGCCTCATTGTCTCCTTCATCATTGCAGGGTCACTTAGTCCCTTGTGATCTTCTCTCGTAGCTTCTTGTTTCGGTCGCAACAAGACTCTCGTTTGTCCTCTGCCTCTCCTCTTGTCGAAACCTTACCCCACTTCGTAGAAGACCACACTCTTCCTCAACTTCCCTCACAGTTTCATCGTAACTCCCATCCATTATCCCCATACCATTCCATCCAACCCGTGTCTTCGTAGTACATGCGGCCTCCGCACACCAGGGATTTACTCGTTGGAGTTCATCTTAAATATGCCCTTTTCACAGATAAGCATTTTAATCCACAATTGTAAATATAATAGAAACCTACCTCTTGGTCCTTTGAAGAATTCTCTTTCTGTGTAGCTATAATATTTGACTGTGTCGACTGCAAATTTAGTGATGTATCCTTCCAACATGTTGTCAAGCCACACTTCGACAACCCTCGATACTTTGTTGTCTACCTCCTTCAGCTACTGGATCAGTTCTAGGCCCACCAAGTAGGTTCACCTCCTTGAAAGTTTGTCTTTCGATAGTTCAGCTGTGCCAACCACTCGTACAAGATAATTGGAAATTTGGCAAATAAATATTCGTGGATATCAGAATAGATGCGCCTTCCCAGCCACTATGCTGTCATTAGTCTGGAGGTTGGATTTACTTCTATCGTGAATTCTTGAGCCTTTTGATCGAACTAGTCTTGAATCTCCGGTCTCATTGGATGCCACAACATATCCTCTTTCTGCTCGCACTAAGGTCCCGACAACGAAACCATTTGTTGACACAAATCTGTCGATAGGGGTTCACACTTTGTCAACACCCCTAAACACCACGATCTCCCTGAGCACTTACCCAAACAGGTTTTACCCTATCTAGCAACATCTGTGAAGCATATGAAGTCTCACCCGAGATGTTCGAGGGAGAATTGTCGAAACCAAGTTTCCGCAGTAAGGAGGAGGATCTTGCGCATCTACTTTTCTGCTATCTTCATGCATCACAACATTACACAACGATTCAAGCATGAGTTTTATCATCACTTATTCATATTGAAAACTATTTAGATCGCATCACTAACCATTCATATTAGATCGTAGCATTGTGTTTACTCATAAACATATCGATAAATATGACATTATTCAGAATGGAGAGACAACACATCATTCAGGAATAATAACCATATTGCAACATTGATTTATTCAGATCACGTCATTAAAGTAGTAAAACAATAAAACATAAGATCGCAATTTTCCATCAACATCCGCTCATGTCATATTACTTTTCACATCAAAACAGGTTCCCAAAATACATTCTCAGAGTCGAACAAAGAACAAAACATAGATCGATCTTCTGTAGATGTTGAGAAGATCATCACACATACAACCGTATCTCTCCATATGCCTCTATCAACTTATCTTCTTACTACATTCCTACTTCTATATATAGGCTTGTGCCTTTACAAAATGGTCCACTTTAATAGACTCTCTAATTGAATCAGATCAAAAACTATAAAATTATGACCAAAAAGTACAAAACTATGACCAAGCTGACTCTTTGTCAACTTCTCCGCCTTGCGCACCTTGCTTCGTCTTTCGTACCAAAACCGCCTGCCAACATCTTGTTCCTCAAGCGAAGTCAATGCTACGTTTCTTGCTTTAATTCCAAAGAATTATAATCCTTATTCTTTCTTTTTTAAGATTATCATCCCATCTCTTTGTGCAATCTTTTGTATAAAATCATAGCAAAGGTGATTGCGAATTGAATTAAAGTGGGCTCGTCTAGGGGTATATCCAGAGAGCAGTTTGGTTTTCTACATAAGAGGTAGATATTTGATGCAATTGGCATGGCACATGAGACCTTACATAATACCAAAGTAAAAAATTATAATTCTATTGTCATGAAATTGGATCTTGGAAAAGCCTATGATCAAGTGGATAGATCATTTCTTGGGTTATTACTTCTTAATGCAAGGTTAAATTTTGAGGTCACTCAATGGATTATGGGATGTATAGACTCTGCTAATTTTGTAGTTTTGATCAATGGGAAGCCGACTGGATTCTTCAAAAGTAGTCGTGGGTTAAGGAAAGGTTTCCCATTATTGCCCCTTTTATTTCTTCTAGTCATTGAAGGATTGAGCAAGATGATTTCCATGGCTAAACATAAAGGTAAGATACAGGGTATCAAGGTCTCTTCTTCATTGTATATTACACATTTGTTGTTTGTTGATGATGTTATCATCTTTGGTATTAGTACTTTGTCATAATGGCACCATTAGAAATAGATTCTAGATTTATTATGCCTAGCTTCAGGACTGATGATTAGTGTTCCAAAGTCTAGCCTTCACTGGCATAACCTAAAGGAGGAATTCTTACTGCAGATTAATTCGGTGTTCCCCTATACTCTCCTAATCCTTGATGATGGATGAAATACCTCAGGTATTACTTAAATCCCAATGCTTATCACTGTTCTGATTGGATTTGGCTAGTGAAAAAGATTGAAAAGAGGATATTATCCTAGTATAATCAATAATTTTATTTAGGGTGCTACCTAAATTTAATCAACTTTGTTCTCAATAGTATTCATATATATTGGTTATCCTTGGCTAAGGTTCCTAATCACATTCTCTCCCTCATTCATTAGACTAATTTTAACTTTCTATGGCCAGGTTCTCTGTTGAATGGTGGAAACACCTTGTGGCTTGGAATTATTGTCATTACCAAAGAGCTATGGAGGTTGGGGTATCAAGAATGTGTATTGGGTTAGTCAAGTTTGGCGATGAAAATCCAGTGGAGGGATATTATGGACCCAGGATTATGGGGCACTTTATCAGGAGAAAATATCTTAATAAGTTGTTTGCTATCGAATGGGTGATAAATGTTAAATGTACAACATCACGTTTCATTATGCAAGCCAATCTTGTGCAACCAGGATTGAGCCTCATGTGTTGAGGTAGAGAGGTTGAGTTGGACTCAGTAACTTGGAGTATATCTTAGGTTGGACCCAAGGATGACTAAGCCTTCAGTTATAAAGGTTATTCCTCGTGTCTTGAGGTGAATTCTTTGATTTATCAAAGTGATGATGTTGTAAAGTCTTGTTGGACAAGGCTCCGGACTTGTATGTATCAAGTCATGATTCTCATATGGACCTCCAATTATAATTGGTACCTATGAGAAGGACCTCCAGTTATAGTAGGTACCCATGGGGTGGGCCTCCAATTATAGAGGTGTATGCTTTGCTTATTGAAGCATCCAATTTTGTGGGATATATTAATAACCATGGTCATCGATTGCTATTAAGTCTCATCTAGAGACTAACCACCTCTATAGTGAATTACTTTAGAATATGATCATTTGGTCTAGAGTAATATAATATGATCATAGCATCAAACAAATCTTCTGATTATAATATGATATGATAGATAGTTAAAGTTAACACATATTAACCATGCGGTAAAGATAAGAGATAGATAGATAAGGCATAGAGAACAAGAGAGTTCAAATTGCACATGAGATGACTTCAGTTGACTAAGACGAACTCAAATTATTAAGCTTTAATTAATGTAACAATGTATGCCTTAGTTAAATGTTGTTAAGCTTCAGTTAAAGCTACAATGGATACATTAGTTAATTAAAGGAGAACTCGTAGTGGTCACTCAAGTAAATCAATCAATCATGATTTAATGCCATAGTTGTGTGGTATTGCGCATCATGTTTGCAAGATTGAAGAAACCGAAGCATGAGATATTTTCTCAAGAAGGAAATTCGCTAATCTTTGTATGTGGTACACTATTGTCATGCAACCATTCACTACAGCTTGCATGGCAATGTTTCTTGCTTATTAATGATGTGTTGGGCACATGGCGAGTTGATACAATTGATCTCTATTCTCTATTGCTTATTATTCTCTCTTTTCTAGCACCCAGGATGCCAAAAGCAATCTGTTTATTGTGTAAAAGACATTCTCTCCTATCTATCATAATTATACTATGAATATTTCTTGGGGTTTTTCATCCTCATTGTTTTGAGGGTTTTCCCCACTGCGCATCTTGTGTTGTGGTTGAATGTTTCATGTGATTGAATGGCTCATTGTTTCATGTAATTAGTATTTCCACAATCAAAGTTTTAAATATCAAAGCTCAACATATTTGCACAAAAATTAAACAAGAAAGGAATTTAATAAAGGACATTATGTCTCTAATATGTGGAATGACATCATGGACTCCTTTTTTGAGGTGAATTGGTGGTTGGCCTAGCAGGTTGGGAATGGTTTTTAGGTTCAAATCAGGGTTGATCCATTTATTGGTGGGGCACAAAGTTTCAAGCTTTCTCCTTCTACTATACACATCCTTCACTCTAAAGGGATATAATTATTGAATCATGTCAAGAGAGCAGATTCAACAGATGGGGACAACGATTGGCTCTCGGTAGAGGATTTACATATGGAACCCCAAGCTGGTTCTAAGTGGCACAAATACATATTATTACTTTGACATGTGGGTACTAAATTGGCGAGTGTCGATGACCAACTATTTTGGTCCTATAACTAAACGAATGGGTAAGCTATCACCCACTTAGAATATGACTCTATGGCTTTGGAAAGTTTTCATGGATGAGACTACTGGTGGTATTGTCATATTTGGAAGTGGCAATATTTGTTGAATATTTTAAGTTGCATTTGGTTGGCTTTAAATACCATGATTATGACTTGGAAAAACTATTATTAAATAGGTGGTCGTGGTCTAATCGATTGTCCTCTAGGTTATCAAGCGACAAAAACTGTAAATCATCTTTTCGTCAAATGATATATGTCTATTCATAGATGAGATGATATTATATACTAATTTCATATCTCAGATCAATGGGGTCGCTCTTCCCTTGACGCCTATTTACACCATTGGTTTGTGGAGACTTCCCACTCTTCTCCACCTCCCTTGTTATTTATCTGGGGCCTGTGGCGATATCAAAACTCTATACTCTTTGAGCAGACACAATTTGATTTGAGAAAAGCTTGCAGGTACATGCTTAGCTTCTATTCTACTTCAGTACACATTCACCTAAAGGTGCCAAGAAGTCTAAGAACTCATGTTGATATTATATATCATTCTACAATAGGATTCTTTGACGATGCTTCACAAAAAGGGGTATGTGGGGTTGGTATCTACCTGATATTGGACAAGGATCATTATTTTTGTCTATGGTTTAGTTGTGATATGGGAACCAATACATGAGTTGAAATCCTTGCTTTGTGGGGCCTTTTTTTTTGTCACACAACAAGGGGATTAATTCTCTCCAGGTTTTTAGATATTCTCAAGTGGCAATGGATTGGATTGGTGGTAAAAGGGAACTAAAGGTGACAATTTTGGAACATTGGAAGGACCGTACACTTGCTATGTAATACATATACTATTGTATGCTATAGGCATATTTTTAGGGAATATAATAGCAAGGCAGATACCCTATCAAATATGGGAATTGGTCTTCGAGAAGGGTTGCTACACTATGAAGAATATAAATACCTTCTACTCGTGGAGGAAGGCCAATACTTGATATACTGAATGTGGATTTTCTTTTTTGGTGTTGGGTCACATGTGACAATGCAAAACTTTGTTTACTAGTACTTATGTTAGATTTGTGATCTGGTAATAGTTTAGCTGTATTGTATTTTGGTTGATGGGCTCTATTGCTTTTGAGGTAGGCTGTCAGGTAGACAGTGGGTTCAGTGATGACTATGTACAATAGTTTATCATCAGTGATAGTTGATTGTAATGGGAGGATTTGAATACTATCCTTGGGATATACAACTTATGTAGTTTCTTTGATTCAATCTATGAATAACAAGAAAAAAAATTTGGTTGAAAAAAATCTATATCCTGGCCTCTTTCAAGCTTATGGTGACTACTCCTCATACTATAAGCAATAATAGGGAATTTATCTTTGCTAAAGTTGATAAAATTGAGCTTATAATCCAAATAGAAAATCATGACATTAGACACTATAGAAGTACATCCAACTTCAATCAATATAAAGGAGTCAAGGTTGTTGCATTGTATTTTAAAATTATATGTTAAGAAGAAATTTTGGATTTACTTGATTTTATTTCAAATCTCACGAGGGATGTTGCAAGACTAATATTCATAGCCATAAAGAAAATTTGGATAACTAAAGTATTGTAAATTATTATTTTTAATCCCAATCCCATAGCTCAATATTTCTACATTTTTTCAAGATTGCAATAAGTTTTTCGACCACCAATTATTATTTTATCAACATTATGATTCCAATTCAAATGGAAATTAAATCAAGACCTAAGTACTCATAATATTGCACATTTTCAATGGTGTTGTCTGTTGATGTTTTGAGTAGCATTGGAAGATATTCCACAAGAAAGAATAACTGCAAACCGAGAACAAATTGACTTAGTTAAATTGACCTAGTAAAATGGTAAAGTTGACCTAGTTAAAGGGGAAAATGACCCAGTGAAGAAGACAAGTCATCCTAGTAAGAAAAGTGTCATTTTATAGTATAAATATACGTAAAGTTGGTCCATTTGCAATGTCAAAACCCCAAATTTGCACAAAAATTAAATTTTTTTGATGTAACATAAATTGTTTAAAGCCGCAGTTTGTTAACTGCTAGCGGTTGACGGATAAATGAAACGATTAACAAACTAATGATTAACTTAAATACATATAAATTAATACTATTTTAATTTCGATATGTGATGTAGAAAATCTTCATTCAGTTGTTTCTAGCTGTACTGATGATTTGATTTGTCAAATAGGTGAGAAGTTACTTTCTAAATGGGGGCTTACTTAGCGATTGCTAACTTACTTGGATTTTTGGATCTTACAGGCTTGACAGGTAAATTTTGAACAAGTAAGAGTTTATTAAAGCGTTAATTCCAGATATATTCCTTTTAGCATAAATATACTGCTAGAGTAAAAGTTTGCTTAATAGAATTCAAGGGTACTACGAGGTAAAGTATATTTCTTTAATTGTTTGCAACTATGACAGTATATAAATAAAACTAAGTCTTCTAAGAACAATCTTATAAACGTATTCTCAGCTCTACTTTTTAATTGCGCTTCCGTAGAGTAAATTTATCAGCTCAATTAATGTATTATATCTATAAATGGTCACTTGCACAAATGTCGTCAAGTTGTGAATTTTATCTCTAAATTTCTTCATGACATAAGTAATGTGACAAAATTACAATATCATATTATTTATTTCTAATAACAAGTGATACTAAATTTATTCTTGAATAGTTTTACTATCCTTTACTACCAAGTCTAATCTAATCTTGATTTGATTCATCTTAGAGCTTTGGTATCTTATGAAGACAATGATCATGTAATTCCAAGCAGTTTATCTTACACTTAGTACTGTTGATTACATTCAAAAGTATGAGTTATTCTAGGGTATATTTATTACTTTCTTTCATTTACAAAGTTATGATTTATAAACCAGCTCTTTATCCACTATTGTTTGCATAAACTAGTTCTAACAGCATAGATAGGTATCGTTTATGTTTATAAAAAGAAATGTTCAGTAGTAGTATAATCAACTCATGTTCAACAACTTTTACTATACTATTGATCTCTTCATAACAAATTTTATTAAGAAGGATTGTAAGATCCTTATGAAACAAGGGCATCGATGCAAAATATGTTTTGGTTCATTACCATCTAAGATTTCAAGGTTTATAATATAAGGTTTATTGATACTACAAAAACCTCGTTCATTAACCTTGCTTGACTTCATAGTTTATCATTGGAATGATACATTATTGACTTTGTATTTTATAATGTGATTATAGTCGTTGTTTAAATTATTGACAATAATTGGTTTTCCCGACAATGCAGTGACAACTATATCATTCGACCCATTGTAGATGGAATAATTTGGTGGGCACGTGGAACGTTTACCACCATGCAATGCATAGATTAAAATCCTCAATCGCAACCCTAACTCCTCATTCTTTGTCAAGGGTTTTGGTCTTTGCTCTATCTGGTTTACTACAGCCATGAGGGCTCGCTTGTGCTCGTCTCCAACTCCTTTGTCCATGTGTAAAGGAGTGTTGCCACTCTAGTGTGAGAATGGAGAGATACACAATTGGCATATGATTTCTCTCTGCATGCATTGCATTGTTGTGCATGTAGTTGTTCTCTGTCAGTAATTTATATTGTCAATTTCTTATATGGCCATTACCAAGGCTTTAATCCTGCTCCAGTCGTCAGTGTAGTATGCGTTTTGAGCCCGCTGCCTCTATCTTTGGAGAGCACGAGGGTTGCACTGTTCGTTGTGCTGGTTGTCTCCTTCGTGGCTTCAAATTTCTTTGCTTCTAGGTAATAATATGTTTTACAATTATTTTTAAGTTTTTAAGTTACAATTACAACTATACAACTCAGTTTCTAAATAAGGTTTTGATATTCACCTACAGGTTACAGCTCGCCCTTATGCTGGGAAGAAACCTCTCCAAGTTTGGATTGACCAACAGACCTACGGGTAAGCCCCGGTTACAATGTGGCAACTCCCATCTTGGCAATGGTTAGGGGAAAGGGTTTTCAGTTGGGAAGAAAAAATACGAGCTCGGTTCCTCCAGCATTTGGATGTTTGGTCTTCAGTTTTTAAATTTAGTTTTTCGTTATCACACCCTTGCCTATAGCAAGGTGGCTCCGGCCTCGATGCCGTGACTTGTATCACCCTTTTCTTGTCTTATAAAAGATACAACAAATGAGGGTTTTAATAACTTAAATGTTAGTTTTGTTTCCAAACCCACACCACGATGCTGGGTACACTGGCCATGAGCTGGGTGTTGTAAATTTTTTATGTTTTAAGCCTTTCAGCCTGACAGAGTAATACACTTGGTTTAAAAAGTTTCTTTTTAGCTTCGAGCTCTGTCTCGATTATGAAATGGTTTTATAACTTGTAAATTATGGCTTTGAGGAATTAAAGTCTTTCCTTCTTCGACTGTTAATATAGATAAAGATTTGTTAAGGCTTTCTCTTGTAATTAAATAAGTAATTGTGAAGACTGTAAGCTCAGTTTTAAGATAAAATTTATTTGTTTATACTTATTAAATTCAGATAAAAAACCTAGGGTTACTGTAAAAGAACCCTTAGATAAATATATTCTTAACATTTGTCAATTGCGTTGATTTCTGTTTACCTATATTATGTTGTTACATTAGTATTAGTAATGTTTATCCTGTTTAAATATTTTCTTTTCTTTAATTAAAAGAGTTTATACAATACTGTAAGTTCTTATTATAAGACTGTACTCAGTCTAGTGCATACTTTAGTATTCTAGTTTTTAAATTCTAATTTGTTTATTCTTTTTAAAGAAATACTTTTATAAAAAGAAATAAAGTAGAGTTAGGGTTTGAACCTCCGGTTAAACCTACACTGATTTAGAGCTTGTTGGAAAATAATTATTCTTGAAATAGGTAAATTCTTAGCTTCATTCTATTTATTGTTTACAATTAAATTTTCATTTGTTTACTGCTCTGTTAATTAGTAAAGATTCACGGTTATGTAATGTTTTAAACATTAACTCTGATCTTTGATTTTTTCTTTCTTGATAGTATTTATAACATAATCCTATTCTAGTATATGTAAAAATAATAGTTTAAGCTAAATGATTTAAGGGTGGTTGAAACCTTGTTTAGATACTTACTGTATATCCTATAAGTGTTATTGTAACAGTATAATTCTTTACTATAATTCTACTTTAGCACTACTATTTCTTTTCTAACATAGATATACTCATAAAAATAGTAAACATAACTAACCAGAATATTGTTCTTTAATAATAACTTACACACAGTATTAAATTACTCTACTGTCTACAAAATGCAGAGCCATATCTATTATATTCAATCTCTTATCTTTTTCTTTCATCTACTGTAAATATTATATTTGTGCTGGAGTATGGCTCCAGACTAGAAATTATTTTATGTTCTAACACATTACTTTTCAAATTCATTTCTTCAATAATCTACAAAGACTACTAAATTCTAACATTTACAAACTGAATATTTAACATTCATATAACAATCATACTCAGATTTATCTATCTAACATAGTAAAACAAAATAATGTAGAACCTGATTAGGACAGGCGACAACAGCGTTAGGAGGTCGTTCCTCCCTACCAATCTCCTGGAGAGCGCTCAAACAACGCTTCCTCAAGACCCCCGAGCTTGTTCCTGGTCTTCTTGACTGAGAACTGGTGGAGAAGCAAACAATAGACTAGTCTAAAATCTCAGTAACACACTCCGCTCTCAACAATATGATCTTCAACCTAAAAGCTGTAACTAGATCAAACAATAGTTATCCCCTCAAACACTTTCCACAATTCCCTTCGATTGAATTTCTCTGAAGTACATTCATTCAATCTGAATGATCACTTTTTTAGAATGAGCAGCCCCAGCTCTCTTCAATGGGAATTTTTATAAATATTGCCTAGGTCTTTTGGGTCAGTTGTCATTAATTGAGCCACCTACTCTGATTCCACTTTCTTGGGGAATCATGACCCCAAATGTAGGGAGGTTGCCACCTGCAACAGTTGGAAGTGGTTTGAGGATGCTGCCACATGTCAGTTTGATCTCCACCCAGTCTCCTCCACCAATTTGACTAGTAAACACTCTTTTAACAGCTCTCCTAAGTTGTTGCCTCCTCCTTTATTTATTTATAATTAAAATATTCAGAATTACATTAAATATCCTTGACTCTGCTAAGTCATCAATTACAACTTAGCATAAAATTTAACATATTGTCCTCAAATAAAATCAAATAATATAAAATTGTTTTTGCAAAATTGGGGCATGTGACATGCAACACACAAATTCGCTCAAGCAGGAGAAAAGTGTACATATCCAAGGGAGACTACTAAAGGTTCAAGAACGCATTATGAAGATAATTTTTGGGGTTTTATATTTCTCTCTCTCTTCTTCAGGCTCAGAGGTTATTTTGTATCTTTCTTGTATTATTATTCTGTAACTAGTGATGGGAACTATTTTTGTTAAAGAATCTCATCAAGAGAAGTTTGTTGGGTTTTTCCTGTAAGAGAGTTTACCAAGGATAAATGTGTCTACTGTGAATGTGTTTCTTTCAATGATCCTTTATATGCATGCAATTTATGTTTATGTGATAAATAAGTTAATAACTTCTAACTGCTAAGAAAAATCAACATGGTATCAGAGTTGGACTAAATACAATCCATTACTAGTGAAAATCCATAAACTAGGGTTTGCAAGTTTGGGCATATTTATCCATAGATTGGACCTCAAAACAGTATTTTGGAAATCCCCTCAGTAGACTGAACCTATCGATGGAATCATATTTCAATTTGGAGAATTTTCAATTGTTGCCCTAACTCTATCTGTGGTCAAGGACTAGGGATTCCAGTTTTGAGCCCTTATGTCCATAGATAAGGTTCGATATTAGAATCCTTAAACTCACCTTGGGAGGGTGCATCTATCTGTTGATTCAGATGTCACTTTTGGAAAACTTCAATTTTGACCTACCCTCCACTAGGGTTTCTAGGTCAAATCTAAGTGTTGACAAAATGACAACCAATCTAAGAGTTGAGGATAGATTGGATGGAGCAGAAAACTTCAGATATTGGAAGCATAGGATACTTCACATCCTAGAAGAGAATGATCTCTTAAATTATGTCAAAGAGGTTATCCCATACCTAGAAGAGGAAGAGGCCAAAACAAAGTACAAGAAGAATATAGTCAAAGTAAAAAGAATTCTATCTTATTCAATCAAGGACGACTTGACCCCTCATATGTCAAAATTGAATACTCCTAAGAAATGTATGAGGCCTTGACAAGCAAAAATTTTGATGAGACATCAGTTAAGGAATGTGATGATGGACAAGTCCAAGACAATGTCCTCCTACTTTACAAGGGTTTCTCAGATTAAAGAACAATTAACAACTATTGTAGATCCTATAGAAGAGAAAGAACTCGTGTTGACAACATTGAATGGTTTTCCATATTCTTAGGATGTATTTGTTCAAGATATTTGTGTAAGGAAAAAGCTACCCAAGTTTGATAGGCTATGGAAAAATTACACTCAAGAAGAAGCAAGGTTGATCTCCAAAATGCAAAAGATGAATGATGAAGAAAATAAAGCACTTGCAACTCATGCAAGGAATGGAAAAGGTAGAAAGTTTACTAAGAATAAC
Source organism: Pseudotsuga menziesii (assembly GCA_001517045.1). NCBI lineage: Eukaryota > Viridiplantae > Streptophyta > Pinopsida > Pinales > Pinaceae > Pseudotsuga > Pseudotsuga menziesii. The sequence continues at coordinate 646,870 of LPNX010311764.1, read as the reverse complement.
GATAGAAGATCAATATAAAAAAGAAGAAGGATATGTCCAAGATCAGATGTTACAAATGTAATTAGTTGGGACACTATGCAAGAGATTACACTCAAGAGAACAAAAAGAGAAAGCATCATGCACATGCAACAGACATGGATGAATCTCCATTACATAAGAAGACTAAGGAGACATTAGATGAAGAGTTTGTCCCTTAAAAGGAGTAGTGTTTTGGTTAAAATATAGTGGTGCTTCTAAACAGAGGAAATGTTACATAAATTCTTCAAAAATAACTTGGAAACAATTCCAAGCATAAATTTAAAGAGTAGGAGAGTCCTCCTACTATCTAGATTCATGTGAAGCAGATAATATACTCTTGGTGAGAATGCCAAGGGATATTTCTAAACTTTGAAGGTATATCCAAAGTGATCTTGGATCTAGTGCATCCAGAAGACACGAGGACCAAGGATGAAGACTTTAGCAAGTTCTGGACTTGACAAAGAAGAAGATCAAGGTTTTCGTAATCAAACATTGAAGCATAGTATGCTTCCAAAAACTCCGGCGATTTTTACAAGGAGGCATAAATCAAGAAGGAGCCTACAAAACACATGAAAGATAAGTATTTGTAATATCAATTGAGTTATTCTTTAAATTTTTGAGTATTTTGAAGGATATTGTTCATAACAGTTATATGTAAATCTGTGATACAATTTTCTTTTATGCATTTATATATGACTGAGATGGACGAGCAATAGGCTCATGTAGTGCATGTTATGAGTAAGTAGCCTATAGTGTTGCACAAAATCCCATGATACCTTGATGGAGCTAGTCTAGGATGAAACCTCTTTGCTAACATATTGAGAGTAGTGCATGTTCTTGGTAGTATGTTTTGGTGAAGATGGAAGGCATCTAGATAGTTACCATGTGTGTTTGGGATATGGATGGTTGTTGTGTTGAAGAATTGGACAAGATGATTATTTCTCTGGATTGGTTTCATGATGGTGTGCACTATGCATAAGAAATTGTCGTTGCATTGGCATGATTAATTAGTATGCAATGTTGTTGACTATTTGACTAAATTTGATTTGTAGGAAAGATCATATGTTATGGCCTACAAAATAAGGATGACAAGAGTTATTTTGAAGAACAAGTGATGGATGTGAAGTCATCTAGGCCACAGATCCCGCTAATATTCATTGTTTGAGAGGGAGAAAGATGCTTAGAAGTGGGAGGCTTCTAGAATCATGGCTCTCAACTCAGGTTCCAGATCAAATAGCAAGATGATTTACATGACAGAGGGAGAAACTACAATGGATGTGATGGTTTTTCAGCAGTGACAACAGTCATTTGTGGACGCATGACCCATAGGTCCAAAGGATATCATATTGAGATTGATAGTTGGGAGAAGGAGGCTCTAACAAATGATGGTCTCTCTACTACAAATGATGATCATGAGAAGTTTGCAACACAAGTTCCAGAGGGAGTTTGGAGTGGTCTTTGGTGATCTTGAGAGCAAGAGGCTTGTATCAGTGGACTGATTTGATGGGAGAAGATATAGATGGATACACAGAAGATGACTAATAGAGAAGGTTGTGAGTCAATCTAGTGCAAGACATCCAAATGCAGAGAACACAAGATGTCCAGATGAAAAGGGAGCATGGTGCTTAGGTACAGAAGGAGAAGATCAAATAATTTGATAATATTGGCATGATTCTTGGGATTAGAGGTGTGGCCAAAACCAAATGGGATTTTACTCAGTCAAGGAAAATACATAGTAGAGGTCCTGAAGAAATTTTGGATGATGGATTGCAAGTTCATGGCCACAGATATGATGACGAATCTAAAGTTCTTCTTCTTTAGATTTGGATGATCTTACAGATAATTGAGTGGATCCTAGATGTACCTAGTTAAAACCATGCCAGATATATGCTTTACAGTCAGTACATGGTAGCGTTTAGACATGTACAATAAATCATGCGTTGAGGTACCTACATGGTACAATTAGATATGGAATCAAATATGTCTCAGACAGAGAAATAAAACCACATGGATACATGGACTCTAACTAGTGTAGTAGATGAGAAAGAGCACATCAAGGATGTTGCTCTAGTTTGAGATCAGCTATGATATCCTTCTACAATAGAGGCATAGCATATTGCAACCAATATTACAAGATGAAAAGTAGTAAGGATTAAGGAGGTTCCCAATCAGTTATATTTGATACATAGTGCAAAAAGGAGTAATGAAGATGAGCAAATTGTCAATATACTTACTAAGCCTTTGTCTAAAGTAAAGTTTGAGTGCTTCCGGGACAAGCTTGGTTTAGTACATAATGATTACTCTCATTGAGAGGGAGTATTGATATTTCTCCATGGGCAACGAGTAGAAAAATTCCCCCAGTTAATCACGTGGGACTTCCGCAGGCCAACTCACATAGGAGCTGCCAGTGTTTAGGCAATACGACTCTGCCACAGGGATGTTTCACCTGTAAGCATGCTACAAATGGCATCGGGGAATCGACCAATATGTCGGGAGGTGGATTACGCATATGAATGCCCCTTCCATTGTCATCTCTACACTGGACGTGAAACTTGTAGCCTTGAGGCCTCCTTAGCCCTCCAATTTGGGGAACCTTTCATGTCCATCATCCATGTTTCTTTACTTCTACCGCCAATTTCTCCTCTCTTGATACAACGACCAGGTTTAGACCGAGGCATGTTCTTATCTGTCAATCGTGATCGACCATTCCATGCAACTATCGATCTGAGTGGGTCCTACCACCTCTTTATGAATCGGGACCCTGATGTTTCCTGTGCTAGTTCAAATCACGAAAAGAGCCATAGCCGTGGATCTATTCCCTTCTTCATCGTGATCGTCGATATTTGCAGCCGATACCACTTTTCATGATTTAGAATCATGACTTTATCCACACAATTTTGTTGTGTGAAATCGACTGAGGCCGTAGATATGTTCATGCTCTCATCTCCACCGTTAGATACTGCCATCCTTTAACATGTTTCGCAATTTGGGAAAGTTCCTTCTATCGAGCATGTTTGCTTAGTGAAACCATTTCAAGCTGTCAATTGGGCCTTGCCTTGATATCGGCTTTCATTGTTTGCCAATTTTAATGGACTCTGTAAATGCCAAAATTTGACCATTCTCCCACGTCTTTGGCCAAAACCACGATCTATTTTTGCTCTTCTTTCGTGTGCTCCCAGATCATTGGTCTACGACGCCTTTCTTTATTGTCTATGTTGCTGCAAGTATTCACCTCCGGAGGAATTTACCACCATATATTGAGCTCTCTTCATTATTTGAGGGTCTCAAAAAATGGAAAATGTGCCTCTGATAATTTGAAGGGCGTTCACATAATTTTCAAATGAGTAGGACCCTTTGGAACTCTGTCAGGCCCATAAATTGACTGTTGCAAACGTAGTGCTAAAAGCTGGCTCCACGAGGGATGCTATCCTCCCAGCGAGGTAGCAAAGAACCCCCGTAGACCAAGTGCCAAATCCATTGGGCCGTCCCCAATCTTTCCTTTGAAAACTTCAACCTGTACTGAGCTACTGCTTTAGTGAAATTATGTCACTGTTGCAAACCATGCTCTTGGCCATATTTCAAAACTGAGAACAGTTGTGACTGCAAACCTGTGCGTACAACTGAAAATGAAAACAAACTAGAATAGCAATGAAGGAAATGCTCGATGTTTGCAGAGCTTATTTGTTCCTACCTACTCTACCTAATTTAGTGCATAATCTCGATTAAGTGAAATCGGACTTCCAATGTTGCCAATCAAGCAGCTTGCCTAATAGTTTTGTTTCCTTTTCATGCTTTATGAACATGAATGAAATACATAATGGAAGAAGGCAATAACAAACAAACTAATATTTATAGTAGATATGTGACCAGTCATTACCATTACCCATCCCTTCCATGTATTCTGCTATGGGGTCATAGAAAACACGGCAACCTCTAGTATATTCTCTCATATGTTCATGGGAAAGCTGTCCGAAACTCCCTTCCTCTGGTGATCTGTTAGGGTGATACTTGGAAGATCCTAGAAAAGGGCCCACATAATCGTTCTCCAACGAAACATCCATCCTTTCGCTCAAAATTTCTGCAACTAGAGCTTCACCTTCTTCATGTGCCTCAACATGAACATCCTCCTTTTCTTCAACGGAACCGAGTAGGCATATTCCTCCTTTATGGGGTGATATTCCCGAAGGTAGAAAATTAAAAAATATATTTATTTGACGACTGCTAACTCCTTATTCGTGACTCAACACCTCATCATGAACTCCCGACATATCAGTAGACGGAAAGGGGTTGCATGACTGTTCCTCTTTGTCATCTTCTTTTCCACATAAGTTTATGGAATGCAACATACCCTCTAACTTCTGTTTCTGCTTAGAGGCTTTAATCATGTGTCGTATTAATTCAAAAGAGGAATAACACAGGGGCATGTTATCACCTTCAACACATTTATCATCCTTCCCTGTCCCAACCTTCTGACTTTGCATTGCAGCTTGATTTTCTCCATTAGTAGACCTTGGTTCTATAACTGGCTCTTTAGGTATAGCCCCCAGGTACTCCTCATCATACTCATCGTACACAGGCAGACCGAAATCCTTTTTAAAATCGTCCTTTACGGATCCGATGCTGAGCAGATTGCAATCTTCAGAAAACAAGCCTGCAGAACCATATGCTCCTATATCGGGCTGATAATCTTTCTGTCTACCAAGGGAAAGCTTTAGCTGAACAGGTACTCTCCTTTTTTGCTTGTAGGGCCCAACCAATTTTAATGTATATTTTATTTCACCACTGCTCTCCTGACCTGACAAATTTTTGGACATCTTAAGGTTTTCCTCAACCTGCAAACAATCAGTAAACATATGCTGCAGAGTGGTTGATTTTCTTTCCAAAAGAAGTAAGGACATCTCAAGAGGAAAGGTGGTTGCATAATACATCTTAGCGGCGTTCTCAAGAGGTTAGAATTCCTTAGGCATGTTATAATAAAATCTTGCAAATCTTCTGTTAAAATTAGATATGGCCTCACCCTCATGCCTCTTCAGGGAATAAAATTCCGGAAGTATTTGATCGAGTGGCCTTCTCCTACCCCAAAACTTTAAAAAGGTGCAAGAAAACTCTTCCCAGGTATTGATCGATTGAGGTTGTAAGTGTTTGAACCATTCTTTAGCATCTCCTTGCAAAGACTGGGAAAAATCCCTCATATAAGCATCATCATGCTCTATCTCAAAGAGGTCAGAGAAATGTTCAAAGGATTGTAAATGTTTCTCAGCAGCGAAGTGTTTGGATTCTCCATGAAATTTGGGGAGGTACTTGTAATGTTTCACAGGAAAATCATGGAGGATAGGAGGTAATTGTAGTGGTTTGTACCGGCTTGGAAGGCTGGGAGAGACCAGGTTAGGTGCAATAGATATGCTATTGACCGAGATTTCATGAGATTCACAGGGGTGACCTTCAATGTCATGAGTTTTAGGAGAAAAATCTGGGTCAGAATCACATGTACAAGATGATGCAACACTTTTGGTTCGTAAAGAAGGATAAACATGAATATATTCATAGTTTTGTTTCGAACGAATTGAACCATAGAAGGCTGTTTTGATAAATTTAGAAAAGGATAGGAAAAAACTCACAAGACAAGACAAGACATCTTGGAAGAAACGTAAACTTCAGTATCTTAACCTTTCACCATGCATTTTTGGGCCTTACAAGGAGTCCCTTCTCCCTGGTGGAGCCTGTCAGTTTTTCTGACAATTTGGTTTCTGGGTCATACCACCAGCGGAGTCGTTGAAGCCTGAATCCTTCAAGAGTGGAGTCTCCAAGTGAAAAGTGGTCAACCTTCTTAATGTCTAACCATTGTTCACCATCAACAACCAGATCTAAAATATGTTGTTCTTCCCAGGGATGATCTTCAATCTCATCCTCGGCAACAACGCTAGTTTGTTAGTGCCAGGATTAAGCCCATAGGTCGGGCGGAAAAGGTTTCTCTCCCGGGCAACAGCAGAACCGCTTTAGACTGTGCCTCTAGCCCTGCCCAGTTAGAGAGGGATCTCTCGCTTGTTTTCAGGTTTACTTCACATGGGATATTCGATCAAGAGTGGTTAGGAGGCCAGACTCCTGAATGGAGCGGGTGCGTCAATGTAAGATGTAGGTGGGACTATCAGAGTAAGGGACCATTAGCAATGGAGTCGAAGGTTCGGGTAGGGAACATTTTGCAGAAGGTAAAGAATGGCATGAATTTACAAACAGAGGCAAGATAGCCATCGATCTTGCAATCATGAGATATTTAGCGGGTGATTAGTAGATGAGAGGGAATAGTCCATCATGTAGAGCACCAAGAAGATGAATTCTACGTAACTTTAGAAGAAAACTTAAATGAATATCTGAAACAAAAGATGGAGCATAGCATGTATGAATTCCAAACTATTATACACTCATTTCAGACATGAAATAAATCAACAAACTGGAATGAAAACATGAAGAACATTTCACGTAAAGAGATTACATATTGAAATAAGCAACGACACAGGAATCTCTATCTTGAAAGACAATCCTTCCTCTGCAAATTTATTCATGACACGAAAATCAGAGACTATTTACAACGGAGAGACTCATCCCTTGAAAGTTTCCCAACCAACCAACCCCCATCTCCCCCTATCGGGAGTGTATTTATACTATTTCAGTGCTGAGATTACTCTCCAAAACAAACCTAAATAACTATTTCCAGTCACAATCAAATGTTAACAGTTTAGAGAGTGGAACTATTACCATGATTTACATATGTGAATAAACACCACGGAGCTAGTGGGTGCACTCATCCTGAGCAACAGCTTGATGTGCTTGGCTACTGTTGTGGATTCTGAGTATAATGCCTTTCCATTTTATTTTAGGTGAGTCACCATTTACTGGGTTTTGGACCTTTTAGCCGGCTTGATGAGTCATCATAATGCCCTTTTTCTGTCCAAAGTGTGTGTTTCTGCCATGTTCAAATGCGACTTTCTGCATGGGCACACACTGGCAGGGCAATTTGCATCTTTCCCCTGCTCAACCTCATCTGCCACCTCCTTCCTCTCCGGGTAACACTGTTAGATGTGAGGTCTGGAAGAAGGGTCACATTGCTCCTAGCTGAGGCAAGCCTTCACAGTGGCTTGTCATTCTTGTACTCCTCACCTCCAGTGAGGTGGGATCTCCCACAAGCAATAAGGTGGAGCATACCTCCACTAGCCCCATCACCCTTGGCAAGTGGAATTTACAAACCAGGTTGTGCAGGTATTAGACCCCTGATGCTCCCATCCAAACAAACGCTCCTACAGAGAGCAGTCCGGGATTGTCTCCTTCTGTGGAGGCTTTGGGGGCAACGATGGTATTAGGGGTCCCTGAAAAAACACCTACGGGGAGCGAGTGTCCAGGCAATGCGTTGCTGGAGGTGCGGGTATCTGAAGGCGGGTGTATCTCTCAAAATTCTTCACGTCTGGGCCCCGATGACTGGTGTCATCCTTGGCATGGAACACCAAGGTGATGGGTGAGTGTGGAAATGTGCTCACCAACCATCAGTACACCCAGATGGACAATCCTTTTGAACCAGATCGCCATTGCCAAACCCTTCAAACTTCTATGGACTCGTGACGAAACATAAACTTGGGCTCTGGAAATATGTTAGCTCATCCCCGACGTTCCAAAGGCAATATATATAAAGCTTTGAGACTGATTTTTGTAATGATCGGTCAGCATTCCCGCACATTCTGCCATCGAGTGTCTTTGGTGCCGACATGTGTGAGGGTGCGGGCATGGTGATCCTTTACCTGCTGGGAATCTAGTCACGTCGCTTCATCGGCTGTGACTCCTTACCGTTTGCTATGGGAAATACTTCGGGTACCACCTTGTGTAGTTGATCCAGACTGCAAAGCACCTAAAGTGGACGCTCCCATGATTGCTTGCTCTTGTGACGTAGGAAACGGAATGGTCTCCCCCTTCGTGCTGGCCTTGCCCCATGTGGATAGCGGATTCTCCGGTTATTTTCCTTACTTCCGCAGGCCAGTCTTTAGGAAATACAACTCTACCACAAGGATGGTTTCACTTGTATGCACGCTACAAATGGCGTTGGGGAATCGACCAATCTGCTGGGAGGTAGATTACGCTTATGAACACCCCTTCCACTATCATCTCTGCACTAGATGTGAAACTTGCAGCCTTGAGGCCTCCTCGACCCTCTGATTTGCGGAACCTTTCACGTCCATCATCCACATTTCTTTACTTCTGCCACCAATTTATCCTCTCTTGATACAGCGAGCAGCTTTAGACCAAGGCGTATTCTTACCTGTCGATCATGATCGACCTATCCATGCAACCGTCGATCTGAGTGAATCCTACCACCTCTTTATGAATCAAGACCCTGACGTTGCCTGCGCTAGTTCAAATCGTGAAAAGAGCCACATCCGTGGATCTATTCCCTTCTTCATCATGACCGTTGATATTTGCAGCCGATACCACTTTTCGCGATTTAGAATCATGACTTTATCTGCACAAGTTTGTTGTGTGAAATCGACTAGGGCCGTAGATCTGCTCATGCTCTCATCTCCATCATTAGATACTGTCATCCTTTAACATGTTTCATGATTTGTGAAAGTTCCTTCTATCAAGCATGTTTGCTCAGCAAAACCGTTTCGGGCCGTCGATCGGGCCTCACCTTGATTTCGGCCTTTCATTGTTTGTTAGTTTTAACGGACTCTCCAAATGCCAAACTTTGATCATTCTCCCACGTCTTTGGCCAAAACCATGATCTATCATCGCTCTTCTTCCTTGTGCTCCCGGATCATTGTTCTATGATGCCTTTCTCTATCGTCTATGCTACTGCAAGTCTTCAACTCTGGAGGAATCTACCACCGTAGATTAAGCTCTCTTCATTATCTGACGGTCTCAAAACATGGAAAATGTGCCTCTGATAATCTGAAGGGCATTCACATAATTTTCAAATGAGTAGGACCCTTTTCGAACTCTGTCAGGCCCATAAATCGACTATTGCAAACGGAGTGCTAACACAGTGGTATATGGATCAGATTAGCGATGTAGTGGTACATGGATCAGACACCGGTTAGTCATAAAATGGTATATGGCTCAGGTTAGCCCTACACTGGTATATGGATCAGATTAGCTATACGGTGGTACATGGATCAAATAAGTCAGGCAGGACATACGACAATAAGTAGTACATAAATCATATTAGCCATGCAGGGATACCTAACTCAGATACTGGTTAGTCAAGGTACGTGACTCAGATAGCTAGGGGATACAATATAGATAGCTAGGGGCTATTGTATCTCATGCAAAGTGCACACACATGAGCAGAGTTATAGTCAATATTGTTGGGGAGCATTCAAAGACTATCAATAGACCTCAGATACTAGTTAAAGGTCTTCGAGCCTATCAAATACTTGAGTGAGTTATAGTCAGGACTGTTGGGGATCATTCAACCTCTTGGAGAGGTCAGATATCCATATATTTGGCTAGTGGGATATAGTGGGATAAAAAAGAAGAAAGAAGACACTTTGGAAGTGGTTAGGACTTGGAGAACATCATAGAGAATGACAAGCTCACAAAGAACTTCTCTAGACCATAGAAGATTCCAGAAGTAAAAAAGCATAAAGCTAGTGCCAAAGATCATGACCAGAAGAATACCTTCATCTACAAGAGGAAGTGTTGATGTTTTGAGTAGCATAATAAGATATTCCATAAGAAAGGATAACTACAAACCCATAACAAGTCAGTCGAGTTAAATTGACCCAATCAAATGGTCAAGTTGGACCAGTTAAAGGGGAAAATGACCCAATCAAGAAGAAAAGTCATACCATTAAGAAATGTGACATTTTCTAGTATAAATATAAGTGAATTTGGTTCATTTTCAACACACCAATTTGCTCAAGCAAGAGAAATGTGCATAGATCCAAGGGAGACTAACGAAAGGTTCAATAAAGCATTGCAAAGACAATTTTTGGGGTTTTATCTTTCTCTCTCTCTTCTTCGAGCTCATAGATTATTCTATATCTTTATTGTATTATTATGTTGTAACTAGTGTTAGACACTATTCTTATTGAATACTATTATCTAGAGAAGTTTGTTGGGTTATTTTCCATGAGAGGGTTTTCCCAGAATAAATTTGTGTCTACTATGAATGTGTTTCTTTTAGTATTCTTTATATGCATGTAGTTTATGTTTATGTGATAAATAAGTTAATAAAATCTAATTGCTATGAAAAATCAACATTGTCAACATACAAAATCAAAGGATATACTCGTTTCTTAGATTTAAATATCATACTCTTAGTTTTATCAACATTAATGTCGAGCTTGTAGTTTTTCATAATTTTTTGGAGAACTTAGAGTTGTTTGTGAAGGCCTTCATTTATTGTTCCAAGGAGAACAAAGTCATTAACATATAGAAGAAGGATAACAATGAGTCCAATCATGCTGAATGCATCGTTCCTTTTTTAAACGTTGCTTAATTTTATCAATATAGATGTCCAAAAGATGGAGGAAAGAGGAACATTTGCTTAATGTCACTATTGCATTTAATGCCCATAAACCACTCATTATTACATTGCATCTTAGCAATAACCTTTTCAAAGAACCTAATCACATCATTATGGAGCTCATGAAGGATAATGATTCTTTTAAAGTTTTACATAACTTGGTTCTAGGGACAAAGTCGAAGGCTTTTCTAAAATCAATGAAAGAACATATAAGGTTTTCTTTTCTTATATCTATAATCCTCAACAATAGCACTAAAGGTGGCAAGGTGATTAATTATACTATGTTGATTCCTAAACCTCATGGCTTGCCCTTTGTCCTATTTATTGTTCTCATTAGGCTATGGACTAATTTTTATTTTAAGAATCAAGCGAAATAATTTTGTTAAAGAGGAATAATCATGATAATTCAATAATTGGATGGGTAATCTTGGTTTTTGGATTTTAAAATAAGGAAAATCCAACTTTTAGTGCTTTTTCTAGGGAGTGTTGCTTGGCAACTATATTGAAAATATGCTCAATATTGGGCAACATGAAAAAACTCCAATTCTTTAAGGTATTGGCTCGATATCCTTAAATATATTTAACTTTTCCATAAATGAGGTGATTAATGCCATATTTTATATCCTCGATTGAGAAAGCCTCAATGCATTGATGAGTGGCTTGGATGTGTTTAGATACTAGAGGAAAAACATAAAGTTTGTGTAGGATTTTAACCATTTAAGTTAACATTATCCAATTCTTTAGCTTTAGCTTTTCATGGATGATGTTTTCCCATAATGTTTTAGAGTCTCTTTTATATACGTTTATCATGGATCTCTCTTGATTTTTTTGTTAAATATTATTTTGTTTTCCTTTTTATTAGGACCTTATTATTATTTAATCTTACTATCTATAATAGTCTCATTGTAAGTGCTTCTAATATTCGTTTACATTCTAGGTCACACCAGGGGTTTGAAATATATTGTTTTCTTTTGATAAGAAAGTTTTAAGAATACTTGTCTATTGTAACAAATGTAAATGTATAAATATACAATTTGTAATAATAATAACAACAATAATTAATGATAAACAATAAATAATGAAAAGACATATTTAATGAGTGACATGACCTAATGAAAAAGTATGTCTATTAACCCATGGTGATTAGTGAATGCTTATTTAAATCACATCATCCCATGGCATTTTACCATCTCATATTTTCTTCTTTATTTATATATTTGTTTTTATGGATTATAACATGTGCCCAAAAATTGAATTATTGTAAATCTTTGAATAACGAGTATTGTTCGTTTCATTTGGTATCAAAGAGAAAAGAAATATCCTCATCTTTTTCAGTGATGACCTTGTCACATTCTTTCTATTGATCCTGCAACCTTTTTTTATTGACTTCTAGTTATCTTGAAGGATCACTTTTGATGCCTCCTTTGGGTCTTTTGATGAGGGCACTTTTGATCATGGCTTCATCGTAACGTCCTGCAACATTATTTTCTTGTTATTATAGGAAAATGTCAAAAAAAATTCTTCATGTTTAAGACAAAGGAACCAAGTGTTTATATTCAGGTTGAACTTAGAATTATATCAACCTATTTATAGAACATATATTTAATATTGAATTTGGATGTGAATCTATAATCATCAATTATTAGTTGTAAGTCCTTAACTTCATATTCCCTTTTCCCAGTAGAGCTTTCCTTTTCAATTATACTTGACTCTAGAATTAATAATTGATTGGTGATATCAACACTCAATATATGATTTCTCTTGTCATAAGAACATAATCTCCATAAGGCAAGTGAAACGCTTCTCCAAGGCCATGGCGACGCTTAGGGTTTTTTGTTTTAGCATTGAAGATGGGCGTTTACTAGTAGTTGGTAGCATCTCTTAGAGGGATATTTGGTTGTTGTGCCTAATTTTTTTGGGGATAGTGGTGTGTTTTCTATTGTAAATGTGTCTTGGTGTTGTTATGGTGCATTATTTGAAGTGGCAATGGGTTAGTTTTTGAGTCAGGGCCAGATGACTGATATTAGCAACATGCAGTACGAGGTTCTTGGTGGAGCCTCCTCTTCTATGGGCCCCCACTTATCGATTAAAACTAATCCCCTATTTTTTGCGGGTGTACTGGTAGATCTTGAAGATCTAGTGGACTATGGTTTGGGATAAATAGTTGCTTGGGAGGTGGCCCTATTCCTTGTAGTGGGGGAGGTCTATCCTAGAGCAAGGGGGAGACAACATGACATCATATATATGACTTTAAAGGAATTCAATATCCAAGATGAAGGCATCAATATGACCCTGAGGAAAGATGTTCAACTTAGGCCAGTACTCACTCTCTCTCCACGAGACATTGTTGGTAAAGTATGTCTTGCGAATATTAGTCGGACTACTCTTATGGATTGGATTACTAAGCACTAGAAACCCTTATTAGAATATTGCCAAAGGGTTAATATGCTTGTAAACAACTTGATTTTCTTCCATTTTGTGGATGAAGAACATGATAAACGTATCATGGCTAGGCCTTGGGTTGTTGGGAAAGTGTCATTTTTCTAAAATGTTGGCATTCAAAATGTAACCCACTTAAGGAACAGTTCCATAGGAATTACTTCTAGGTCCTCCTTAATGGATTTCCCTTGGAATTTTGGTCTACAGATATTTTTGAATATGCAACGAACAATGTTGGGAGATTTATTTTTTTGATGATAAATCCCTACTACATGATGAAAAAGAACTGCTTAGCTTCTAATGGATATGGATGTGGACTTGGGTCTTCCTATAGAGATTACTATTACCTGGGGTGATAAAGTCATCATACAACCCTTATATTAATGGTGAACTCTATTTCATTGTCATGCATGTGGGGAGCATGACACCTAAAGAATATATACCCTTCTTCTTAGCATGCATTGGGTTCGGCCCAGGCCGCTAAGAATTTAAAGATGTGGGGGATTTGGACCAACCAACGACATACTTTACCAGACCAGTGGGGTCATACTCATTTTCTTCCCCTGCCATGAGTGGTGAATACTCACTCTCATGTAAGCTAAAGAAAACCTTTCCTGAGTTTTTTGAGTCATTAATGGAGTATAAGGTACAAATTATTGAAGAAGTGGAACTTCATCACCGCTCTGGTCTAGTCATGTATGATGATAGGGTTTGTATGGAGGTTATTGTATATCTAAAGTGGAACTTCAACACTAATCTAGTCTAGTCACGTATGGTGATAGGGTTATATCTTTGTCGATTTTGTCTTATCCAGGGGGTGGCTCTACTTCAATAGATCTCTTACTAAAAGACTTACAGTTGGTTTTAGATACACAACTACCGAGAGATGAAAAAGCTTCTCTTAACATCCTCAGTAGCCTTGACCCATCTTTGAGAACTAGGGTTTATGGTGTCAGTAAGTTTATTCCACACCAGAAGACCTCCTGGGGGGGGGGGTTCTTTCAAGAACCTATCCAAGCGTATTATAGGGATGTTGATGTTACAGAATATTCAGCACCTCCAAATCCAAATGTTACCCTAAGAAAAAATAATGGTGGTAAGCACAAAAAAGTTTCATTGGGACCTTCATTGGGGGATTTTGTGGAGTATGTAGGTAGGGGTCTCAATACTACTTCTCCCTTGACTAGTGAGTTATTGGAATCACAAGAGGATTTTTCCCATGTGTTTGGGCCTCTTAGAGCAGAGTTGTCCATTAATCCCGTTACTTAATGCTTATTCTATCATTAAATGTCAAAGGGGTTGGGGGCACCTTGAAGCTTGTTTCCCTTTAGCAATTATTGAAGGTGGCCTCTTTGGATGTTATTTTGTTCCAAGAAGCTATGGTCTCTGTAGTGAAATCCACGGATTTATTATTGGGTTTATGTACATCCCAGGAATGTTGTTATGTGGACTCTGTTGGCTTCTTCGGGGGTCTTCTTTCAACTTGGAACCATATGAAAGTCAAACTTTTTCCCTTTCATACATGTGGTGGCATTTTATTGGAATGCCATTATTGAGACTTGGATTTACCTATTAGAATATTCAACTACTACGAACCTTATGCAGACTTCTTGGTGTTCTAGAATTATGTTGAATAGAATGGTATCCTCGATTGTTCTTCTCTTATCCTAATCGAGGATCTCAAATTTACGGTCTTTGCTAGGGAGTCATGGGGAACCAATGTTATGATCGATCATTTGGATTCCCAATTTCAAGAATTCAACACTAACAACAATTTGGTGGATGTCGAGCCTATTAATTTTCTCCCCACTTAGCATAATGGTCACGTGGCCAATGCTACTTTCACCAAGAGACTCAACAAATTTTTACTAGAGGAGAATATGATCGATTCAGTTAACCTTTGCAGGTATTGGTTTGAAAGTGACGTGATTTTGAACCATATATTGATATTGTTAAGGCTGGAAAAGGGTAATACCTCCATAGGTATCCCTTTAAAAATTATCATATTTGGTCCGTAGAGGATGAGTTTGTTTCACTCTTTCATGCTCATTGGTAGTTTATCTCACATTCTAGGACCAGATCTTCGATGAGCCTAGTTTTTCTTTTTCCTCACACCTTAAAAGGCAGTGTTTCAAGGTGGATAAAGAATAAGAGGATTACACAACATATGGAACTTCTGCAGGTCGAACAAATCCTTAGTGGTATTTACTCTCAAAAGGCATTGGGATTTGTGACGAGACATGACTTGGAACCAATGAGCTTTTAATAACAATAAAAAGTGGGATTCTATAGGCTGAGGAAGCCTCTTGGCATCTAAAGAGTAGGGATTTATGGATTGGGAAAGGTGATCGAAATACCATATTTTATCACTCCTTTGTCGAACAATGCCAAAAACAATATTCTATTTGGGAAATCGAAGATTAGGTAGGGAGGAACTACACTACCGAGCATGGGATTGAAGGTGCCATGACTGGGTATTTCTCAAATATTTTTCATTAGCCCTTGGATAACAATATTAATACTTAGTTAAGGGTTTTGCAATGCATTCCCCACATATTCTCTGATGAAGATAATGAGGTGATTGGTATACCTGTCTCCCTCGCATAGATTGAGGATATTCTTAATCATATTGCCAAGGACAAGAGTTATGGGCCCGATGGGTGGACAATTGAATTTTACTTACAATTTTTCGATTATATGGGCCCATATATTGTGTGTATTGTGGACGAAGCTCGAACCAATGGGATGGTTTCTAGTTTGATCAATGCCACCTTTATTTATCTTATTCCTAAGTGTTCCAAGCCGGTCACCTTTCAAGGTTTTCAATCGATTTCTTTTTGCATCCTGTTAAGTCAGTAATTTGTTTCTTAAAATTTTGTTTGATTTGCATTTTATTTCAAGTTAATATTTTGCTTTGAGTTTGATTATTTATTTCTTTTAGGAGAATTTTTGGTTGTTAGGTGAAATTCTAAATTTGGCTTTTATATTTTTGCTTTGTTTTTTGATCCTTTACATTTTAAATGGGTTTTTGAAAGTCATTATATCAAATGGTGGATTCACAAATCATACTCTGAGCATAGCCATCACTCAAGCAGCTTTTAAACTCTATGCAAAATGACCAAAAGCTGTAAAAAAGCACCAAAACAGTGTTAAAATTATTCTTGTAGCGCTGGAGCCAAAAAATTACAAAGGCGCGCTACGAGAAAATCGTTTTTTGCCAGAATGGTCATTTTTCAGTCCGATTTTTTGGGGATTTCACTGGGGAAGTGTTAAATAAATCATTGGTCACATTTGATATATGTTTTGCCAAGTTTTTTTCATGTAAACAGGCATCAGTCTCATGTGAGGGAGATTCTGGCAACCGTTCTGGCAACTGGATGCAAATTTATGGAAAATGATGATAGTGAACGAAATAAGGCAAGATTTTCGGGGAAGATGTTCTAAATTAAATATTATGGAGCTGGATATGTTTCTATGTGTGTTCCTGAGCACAGTTAATGCACTTTTATTTTTGCTCGTTTTACCACTCCTGGGAAAGCACTGTGCTGAAGTATTATCTATAAGCATAACAGGATTGGTGCTTCTATTCTTTGCACTCGGTTCTTTATCCACAGACTCTAATGCTGGCTCTATAGTGAATGGAATGATTCCAAGAGTAAAGCGTGAAAGCCTTTACACAGCTGTGGCCCTTCTCGGTGCAAATATTATGCCTCACAACTTTTACCTCCACTCTTTGATTATTTAACTCGAGTCCATATTCTACCTACAAGGAGCAGCAATGGCGGGCATTTTGCATAGGAATTCATTGAAGTTTATGCTGGGATTTGTCACCGTATGGACATGGATATCACAGTTGGAAAGCAGTGGCCTGCCCTTGCCGGATTCGGTGCATGTTATTCAATCAGAAAGTTTTTAGAAATCAGTGGAAAGCATTGCCATTTTGCCACTATGGTCAAAGAAGGTGTGCTGAAAGACGTTGGTGAAGAATATGCAAAACACAATGCAACAGAGTGCAATGTGTTCAGAGGTTCAGAGACCTGTTTGGTTGCACCAGATTACTCTGATTACATAAAGTCCTGCAATTCTAAAAAACAGGCCCGTTGACTGTGCTTTTAAAGCCTTCCTTACAAAAAGTTATTTCTAAGGTCTATCATTAGTATTGCAACATTATGTTGGAGTAGAAGGACTTATGGATTGTGCTGTTTGTCAAGATAACTTTGAGAAGTTATGGTGTGCTGTCAACACTCCTCCCTGTGGGACCATTGATAAAGTACTTGATGAAATTCTGCCTCTTATATCATCCATCACATTAGAGAAGTCTTCTGCAACTATTTCTTTGCAACAAGCTCTGCCACGCATCATCCAAGTAGCAAGCTTAGGATTTCCTTGTAAAAAAATGTGCGAGGATGTAATGGATTCATGTGGGTGTGCTCAACAGCCAACATTTGGAGAGGTCATGGATGCTATTCAAGCTGGTGGTAACCTGAATGCAACAGTTACCATGGGATTATCAACAAAGGAGTTGTTCCATTTGATTTGGGACAAGCATGTCTCTGATTTATTTTCGGAAGAGTCTTTTCCTGGTTTCTCTGGTCTATGTGTATCTTCATATCAAACTTCCTTGAAGTTTCAACTTTCAGGATATGCACCCATTGAAGGAATAGATATTCAAAAGCTCAATCACTCCCGTGGCATTTTTTCTAGCTATATTTTGTGCCAGCCAGTTGATAAAATTAACTGGGATCATTAGAGAGCAAGTTGCTTTGGAAGGTTTCCTTGGTATTGATCGTCATATATGGTTTCAACGTATTTGAATGAAAACAGATGTGATTTCCCTAGCCATGCTTTATGTATGGAATTCAAGGACTGCAGATGTTTATCAGTTGTTGATATTTTCTCAGGTCATGTTGTCTATGCAATTTCCAGCTGCTGTAATACCTCTTTTTAGAGTGACATCTTCAAGTTCAATAATGGGCACTCATAAAATATCTCTTTTTGTGGAAGTTTTGGCCTAGTTATCCTTCTTTTTGATGCTCATCCTTAATATATCACTCGTGTTAGATATGTTTTTTGGGGATAGCGAGTGGATAGGTTCCTTGAGAAATATAGGCACTGGTATGGCAGTTCCTTTCATCTTGATTCTTATGGTTGGTATTTTGTCATTAGGGTTTATGTTATGGCTTATTGCAACATCTCTGAGGTGTGCAAACCACAAAGTAGAGGACCAAAAATGGTTTGAAGAATCGGAAACTCGATATGAACATGCAGAGCATCTTGTTTCCAGAGAAATGGTCACATATGGCTTAATTTCTGAAGCTATTCCAGCAGAAGAGGTTGAAACATTAGAGAGCAAGGGAACGAGAATTGACAAGACTTTGCCTGGCAATTATTTAAAGCCTGGGAAAGATTTGAGTATTTGTCCCAAGGTTACAGAAGTGCATGCAATGGAGCACACAAGTCTAGAAAGTGGATTTTCTTCAGCTGAGATTGTCCCCTATATTGATTTACCTCCACTGCCTGATGTTATAAATGTTAATGAAATCCCTTTTATTGATTCTCAAGCTCCTTCAGATTCTTTTTCGACAGAATCATCTCCTGTATCAGTGCCTGCACCTTCCTCAGATGGCCTTTGCATTGACAGTGTACTGAATGTTAGTAAGCCTACGAGAATTGAGTCGGAGACCTCTATTTTTAAAGAGATGGATGTGGAAGTTGATGATGAGATGGAAAAATATGATGATGATGGGGATTGGGGGAGAATTCTTTGCAGAAACAAAGTATAATCACTTATGAATAAAAAAAAAGAGACAGTAAAGCAGCATCCAGTTTACAGTGAAATGCACAGATCACTGAGAATTCTGCTCAATTTTTCCTGTTTTGGGTCATTGAAGTAAAATGCCGACCAAGAGCTAAGGGAGAAGAATTTTTGAAAACCAAAAGAGGTTTTTGTTAATAAGATACCTGTCTACAAAAATGTCTCTCAGTTTTGCAACAGCTGTCAAGGTTTGAAAGATCCAATTTAATCTTTGCAGCCTATTTTTCAGGGTTTTTAAATATTTAATATTTTCCTGTTTTAGTGTTCATTTTACGGGGCCAATTATGATCTATTGGAGATGAATTTTTAAAAACCAAGAGAGGTTTTTGTCCATCACGGACCCATTCACAAAAACCTCTCTCAGGTTTTACACAGGTGTCAGGGATTGAGAGAGGTGGAAGCTTATTTGACACCTATTTTCCCAGAAATTCGCCATATTTGCCAGGAATCCGATTTGCTATTTTTAGTCAATTAGTTGAATTAGTTAGTTAATGTAACTGCTGGGTAGTTTCAATTTCGACCTAATGAAGGGGAGATAGAACTACTTCTTTGTAATTATAAAATAGGGATAGAGGGACTGAAAAAGGGTTCGATTTTTGAGAGCTTTCAGGAGGTCTTCAAGCTCAGTTGGTTTTCAAACTTGTTCATGAGTAAGGTACAAAACTCTTGTATGCAGTGGTTGATGAAACTATGAGATATATATGACTTTTACCCTTCAGTTCTCAGTATTGGCTTTATTTTTCATCTTGTTTAGTTGCTTAAATTGATATATTCATTGACTGGTTTATGATTATATCATGGTAATGCCTGTCATTTATGTATGAACCTCAATACTGTTTTTGTTTGATCTTGTTACATATATCATGCATATTCATCTTTTATTGCTTATGATTCAGTAGTTTCTTTACTTATGAATGTATTCCCTGACTGTTTTCAAATTTCACAACCAAAGACACATTACAGAAACCCTAAACCTATTTGTTTTATTGAATTAGAATTTTATCTTGAGTGTGTGTTAGCTTGTTTCTCTGGCCTTAGAAACAATTTCTGGCACAAACACATCCTATTGTATAAGATCATTGCTAAAGTGATTTCAAATAGGCTCAGAGCTAGATTATCAAGGGGTGTTTCAAAATAATAGTTCGATTTCCTACATAACCAATAGATATTTGATGCAACAGGAGTTGCATAAGAAACCATACATTCTACTAAAGTCAAGCGTGAAATCTCTCTGGTGCTAAAGATGATTTACTAAAAGCTTATGACAAGGTTGATTGGTCATTTCTGAAACTTATTCTTGTTAATGCTAGGCTAAGCTATGGAATCACTCAATGGATCATGGGGTGTGTTTCAACCGCCAAATTAGTTGTTTTTGTGAATGACAATCCTGCCATTTTTTAAAAATATCATAGGGGTTGGGTCTGAGATGGCCACTATAACCCATTATTTTTGTCCTAATTATTGAGGGTTTGAGTTGGATGATTGATAAATAAAAAATGGAAGGTAATATTAGGGGTATAAAAGTTTCTCATTCTCATTTTGTTACTCAATTCCTCTTTGTCGACAATGTTTTTCTTTTTGGCATCAGATATGTGGCAGAGTGGCAATTTTATAAATATATCCTTGAGACATTCTGCTTAGTATCAGGCATGGAGATTAGCTACCCAAAATCATGTTTCCTTTGGAATAATATTGAGGAGGTAGTATTATCACATATCCATCATTTTCTTCCATTTTCCCAGCAGGAACTTGTTCATGTATTTAAGTAACTTGGGTAGTTTTTGAATCCAAACTCTTATCAGTATGAAAACTAGATTTGGATGGTGAAGAAAACCGGGAAAAAGGATTAATACATGGTGCAACCGCTAGATCACCATAGGAGGTAAGTTGACATTAATCAATTTTGTTCTATTCAATATCCCAGTTTTTGGATTTCTTTAGCGAAAGTCCCTAAATATATCCTTTATCTCATAAGGAAGAATATCTTCAAATTCTTATAGTCAAGATCTAAGACAAAGGCTGGTTGTCATCTTGTGGCTTGGGAGAAGCCAGCGACCCCGAAGGCCATGCAGGGATGGGGCATATATAATATTTATTGGGTTCATGAAGCTTTAGTGATAAAAATTCTATGGAGAGGCCTAAATGACTGTGATATCTAAGGAGACGTCAATAGAAGCACATATCCTCACAACTTATATGTGAAACAATGGTTGAGGAAGGAGAATAAAAAAGCATTTTTGTATCAAACATGTGGAGCAGTTTGATTGATTCCTTCCAGATTTGAATTGGTGGCTTGCCTAGAAGGTCTGCGATGGATTTCAAGTGAGATGCAGGACTAATCCTTTCATCGATGGTGTGAAATACTACAAGCTTTCTCTTTTTTCTCTACTGGAAATTCGCTCAAAGGGCATTTATTTTTTCAATCACGCTAAGAAAGTGGTTTTAGATAATGATAGAAATGAATATCGACTTTTTGCCTTTGGATTTGAACCCGAGTCTTCAATTCTCTATGAATGGGATCTATACATAAAACTTCTTCGACTTTAAGGGATTATATTATTGAACTCAAAAGATAAAATCCAATGGTATTGGAATACTATGAATGGTCATGTTATCACAAAAATGGCTTATGGATCCATTACCTTTTAACATACTTATGAACAACAGATCCAACGGAGTAAGATATTATGGAAGTGGGAAGCGCCCATCAAGATTAACTGCTTCATTTGGATGGATTTACAAAATAAGATTGGATTGGTGAAAACTACATGAAATATATAGGTATGGTCCCTATCCATTTCCCACTTTGTTACCGAGTTGATGAAACAACTGACCATTTATTAGTTATCTGTCAAGTTTATCTACAGATTTGGTAAGAAGTCGCTTGCAGACTACATCATGTTGGGTGATGAAATTATGGATTCTTTGTATCCCGTATGTGTGATTGGTTTGTTGTGGGTAATAACCCTTGTTCATTCCCAATATATATAAACTAGGGTATTTGGAGGTTCTGGAGCAATGTACTATTTGAGGATGACCATTTATCGATTAAATATGATTCTCAGTTTATTCTTGGTTTGTACTCATATTATTCTCCTAATATTAAATCAACCACATATATAGGGCTCCTCCCTTACTCATTAGCATGGGCCCTATCAGCTTCTTCGGTGGTGCTTCTAAAGGGGAGAATTGTGGATTTGGTATATATCTTATCATTAATAAGGATCATTATATTTCCCTCTAGCTTGGTTGTGGCATGGGATCCAACACACAAGCAAAAATCCTTGTGTTATGGGGCCTTCTATATTATTCTCTACGTTGTGGTATTTACTCTTCAAGTTTTTAGTGATTGATAGGTGGTTATAGATTGGATAAAAAAAATTAGGAATCTACATATTACCATTTTAGAGAACTAGAAATAACATAACTTAGATATTCACAACAAGTTTCTATGATCAATGTTCAACATATATTCCATAATTCCAATCAACGAGTAGACCAATTGTCTAAACATGGCATTACGCTATAGGAAGGGTTGTTTCTTTACAAAGAATTCTTTAACAACCAATTGATTGATGAAGGTGGTATTACCATATATTAATGCTATAATATGGTCCTCTTCTTCTACTATCTATGTGATATGTACTTTTGTCATCCTGAGGAATAATTATTTTTGTTTGCAAGTTGCTCGTTCAAGAGTTTAGTATACTTCGATAGTGCTTTAACTTTTGGTAGTTATAGCTTTGGTTAAACAATTAAGTTGTTGTTTATTTTATATGTACTTTGAACTACAAAAGCTTTCCTTTTGTGATTTTAGCTCTTGGTATCTCTTTTTGGAACTATTGTAATTGGTTTCCAGACATTGTGGATCACTATCTAAGGGATAGGACAACATTTAGTTTGTTTGATTTACCCTATGAATATCAAGTTTTTTTTTGAATTTTTTTTCTCTTGTCGCCTAGACAAATGATGATGTTAATATCCCTTTCCTAAATACTCCCTTTAAGTTTTAATAGAGCATTCACACATTTTGAAAAAGTACAAGGGAATATTCCTTCTTTTGATTAAAATCAGTTTTTTGTTTCTTCTTATTTACTTTAGAATTAATTGCTTTTAAAAAAATAATTATTATTTACTTTGTTACCACAAAATAATTAAACAATATCCGTTTATCAAAGACAGATAATAATTAAATTGTTGAATTTCCAATTTAAATAAGATAACATGTTATAATCCGCAAGGACAATAATATAAATAGAGAATAAAATATGAGATGATACAATGCCATGTGACAATGTGATTTAAATAGGCAATAACTTATCACCATGGGTTAATAGACATACATTTTCATTATGTCACGTCACTTCAATAAATGTCTATTTTCAATATTTATTATTTATCATTAATTATTATTATTTATTGATATCATTATTATTATTTGTATATATATATTTCAAATTGTATATTTATACATTTACATTCATTACATTGTCTACCCCTTTTGTATGCTTTTGTATACATTTACAAAGCATACAACAGTTATATCTTCGTTTTGGATTATAAATCCTTCACATGATTCTTCTTTCTTACCTTCATCATTGTTGATGACACAAAGCGATATGAACTTCTAAGTGACGAGCAAAGTGTTAGGATTATAATCCTCCCTTGTCTAATTTGGTCATTTATGTCTAAATCAGGAGTCATGTCTAAATCGAGAGTCCTTTGAGTCTATTTTTAGTCACTAGCACCATTGGGTACAGTTGGCCTAATTGGGGCACATGCACCAGTTACTAAAGTGTGGGGAACACTAATTGAGGCCAATTGCCAATGATTGCACTTGCATGCATCAGTTTAGGAGCCTCCTAGATCAATCCCTACAAATTAGGAGCCACTGGGTGTATTGATACCAACCTCCATTAGTTGAGTTTAGTTGGTGTCTAGTCAAGCTCAGTTAGGAGTCATTTACATTCAGTTCTAGTCCCTTACATTCAGTTATACTCAATTAGTGCTAGAATTGCATGGCTGCATGTAGGTGAGGTGCATTTACTCACCTAGCTCAGTCAGTTAGACTAGTTAACAATGAATTAAGACACTTGAGTTTGGATTTTGAACTCCAATGAACTTCGATAATGATTTAGACAAGGTCAGTTAACCATTCAGTCAAGTAGGGTCCAACCAATTCGAATTTCCTCACATGGATTCGAATTGCATGTGGCTATTTAGCCATTGTACTTCATTGTAATTAATTATCTAATTACTTTTGATTAATGAAATAATTCACAGTTGCAAGCCATTTTTCACTGTTTCATTCTTTAATTGCTGAGTAAATTGTATGATCTATCTTGTCAATTGTGTGTTGGTCCACAGATCTATGTGCTCAATTTAATACGGTATCAGAGCCTCGACAGCACAAGGCACTTCTCCTACTACAGATTCATACTTGGATCAAAAATTTTTTTGAGCAAAATTGCTCCTTCCAGTACTATACAAGAAGCGGATAATTTACCACTTAATATCCCAAGAAAAGGAATTGTTGATCAAGTTTGCTTAATCAACTAAGCTGGGTGTGAAGGAAATTCCAAAAGTGCAGACTTTCGACCTTACTTTGTCTGTTTGATTGTGTGATATACATGTTTTTTAGTCTCCTTCACTGCATTCACTACAAGCATCTCAGTCTCCTTCACTGCATTCGCTACAACAACTCAATCCTCTTCTTTGCATTCTAAATGGCTCCTCCAATGGAGCTTCTCACTCCTTTCAACTACCACCAGTGGAAGGAAGACATGGAGGTGTAGCTATGCTCCAGAAGACTCTTTAGACTCACAATGGAGACAGAGCTAGATCCAATTCATTATGTTGACAAAGAAAAGTACTAGAATAGGCTTGATGAAGCATATGGATGCTTGTGCCTCTCAATATCTTGACATATTCTCTTCCACATCAATGGATTGAAGAATCCCAAGCAGGTTTGGGATAAGCTTGCTTCCTTATTTGACAAGCAGGATGATCTGAGGATTTATCAGCTAGAGAATGAGTCGATTTCTCTTCATCCAGCCAATTTCGAAACACTAAATGACTTTGTCACCAAATTCAAGCATCTTGTGTTCCAGTTAAAGCTGTGCAAGGTTGAAAAGGAGGATGACCAACTCATCCTTGCCATTCTCTCAAAACTTGGTGTAGACTACTCAATCTTTGTATCAAACATTTCATTCAGTGAAGCTCACTACTCCGAATTGGAGGATTCCTACTCTTAACTCCTTCATAGAATACCTCACCCAGGAGCATGGAAAGTTGATCCAAATGGGGATCATTTGATATTCCAAAGATCATGCACTAGTTTCTAGAGGACCTAAGGTAGCGAATGACAAAGGGAAGCAAAAGGATGAGTCTCATGTGGAGAAAGAGCAGTCAAATGAGCCTTCAGGTTTGAAGAGAATCAAGAAGAATGATAAATGAAAGACACTATGTTCTTACTATGGAAGGGGATTTCATCTAGAAAGCTCCTGTATGAGAATAACAATTGATGAGATGGCTCTTCTTCTGAAGAAACATAACATTACTATATCTGCTAGCGCAAGGAAGGCTGACCATAGAGAAGAAACTGAAGAACATGAAAAGACATGCCATGCACTGAAGGCTAGCTGCTCAACAACACATGCCTTCCTGATTGATTTTGGAGCTTCCAATGATATGGTTGCATCCAGAGAATCATTCTCTTCCTTGCAGTATTTTGATGGTCCTTGTATTTAGATGGGCAATAACAATCAAATTCAAGCCAAAGGGAAGGGTTCTATCAAGCTTGAACATGGAAAGTTCAAAGATGTGCTTTATGTGCCCTACTTAGCTGCAAATCTATTATCTGTATACTAGATGACTCATACTGGCTCTCCAAAGCGAGTGATATTTGGTCTTGACACAGTGGATATCACATATATCTCTACTAGGAACATCATAACGAAGGGTGCTGCAAATCATGCCTCCAAGGCATATGAGTTCTCACACTTCATGCCATTTTCAGAACCAGTGCACTCTCAGCAGCCACTTGCAAGGGAAGGTAAAAAAATTCCATCTAATTCTTTTGCAGTTTCCACTAGAATTGCATATCCAAATGTATCAATTTATGAGATTGATAATCACGGTGATTCAGATCCATATCCAGTCCCTACTCCCAAGCGGGAAGGTAGGAAGATGACTGGAAATCCATCTAACACATAAAAGACAAAGACCCTTGCGCTATGTCATGCAATATCACCTCCTTCAGATAGATGCAACAAGATCCCTGTGAGATGCTACATGGCAAGGTCTGATCAGTTACACTGCATTCATAAGAATAGAGTGGATCATGCACCTCTTCATACAAAAAGAGGCTACATTCCTCCTTCTTTCCATCATCATTTTGGGAGAAGAAGGAGAAGTCTACATGCCAGGCGCCAGGATACCTGTTCATAGAACATCATGCATGCAGCTTCGCTACATCACAGAGATTGCAACAACATATTTTCAAGTTTTTCAAACTTTATCCTGATTCTATCTGCTTAGTTATAGGGGGGGATTTTTTCCCATGTGGTTTTTTCCCCAGCTCCTTGTATTGAGAAGTTAATTTACTTGCTGTAATGGGTGACCTATGGTCTTAGTTACCAGGGCCCACAAATTGTCCAAGTTAGCATTCAGGGGGTGTTAGGATTATAATTCTCCCTTGTCTAATTTGGTCATTTATGTCTAAATCAGGAGTCATGTCTAAATCGAGAGTCCTTTTAGTTTATTTTTAGTCACTAGCACCATTGGGTCCACTTGGCCTAATTGGGGCACATGTACCAGTTACTAAAGTGTGGGGAACACTAATTGAGGCCAACTGCCACTGATTTCACTTGCATTCATCAGTTTAGGATCCTCCTAGATCAATCTCTACAGATTGGGAGCCACTGGGAGTGTCGATACTGACCTCTATTAGTTGAGTTCAGTTGGTGACTAGTTAAGCTCAATTAGGAGTCAGTTACATTCAGTTCTAGTCCCTTACATCCAGTTCTACTCAGTTAGCACTAGAATTTCATGGCTACATGCAGGTGAGGCACATTTACTCACCTACCTCAGTCAGTTAGACTAGTTAACACTGAATTAAGACACTTGAGTTTGGATTTTGAACTCTGATTAACTCCAATAATGATTTAGACAAGGTCAGTTAACCATTCAATCAAGTAGAGTCCAACCAATTCAAATTTCCTCACATGGATTCAAATTGCATGTGGCTATTTAGACATTGTACTTCATTGTAATTAATTATCTAATTACTTTTGATTAATGAAAGAATTCATAGTTGCAAGCCATTTTTGCACTGTTTCATTCTTCAATTGCTGAGTAAATTGTATGATCTATCTTGTGAGTTGTGTGTTGGTCCATAGATCTATGTGCTCAATTTAATACAAAGTTGTTGAACTATGTTAGGGTCAAACCACCCTAATTCAATCTTTTTCTGGTTTTGTTTGGAAAAAAATTCTATGATTTGGATGATGATAGGATTCCATACTTGAGCTTCTCATCAACAAAGTAGGGTCTCTACTTAAACTTGCATATTGATTTTGTCTTCAGTTAGTTTGTTGATGATCTGAATATTTGGGATGACAATAGGGTATGCTTGTATTTGGTGCCTTCATCTTTTGATGATTTTGGTGATTTATTTGTACGTAATATTTCAATTGGATATGTGTCTGTTTCCTTCTGTTTTCACCTCTAATGACTTCTTTACTCCAACTAAATCAATCATTTTTCCAAATCTCTCTAATTTGTTATGTAGTAATTTTTTGTCATTCTTTACATTATTTATTTGGGAAAGTAAACTTTGATTTTGAACCTCACCCTCCATATACTCTATAGTTTGCCATACCATATTGCCATAGAGGAGGGGTCATTTTTTTATGTAAAGACCAAGTTGTTGCTTGATTTATGTAAAGTGTTGGTCTAGAGGGGCTCAATACCCATGGTATGGTCATGGTAGGTCCTCTCGGTTTTCATTCCAAGAGGTGTTGTCTTAGTGACATTCTTGATTTCCCCTTGATAGGAAAAATTCCTCGTTATGTTAGGCCAATTGTGCCCTGGGTTGGTTTCCTATGCTTCTTCTGATGACTCCATTTGGACACATGGTTTAGGGGCTCCCGACCACACATGTTTATGCTTTGTAGAAGGATATTGCACATGTAAGGCTTGTCATACCTCAGTGCACCTCATTATTCCTACTTGGACCTATTTTTATTATGTATTGACCCTCCTATTGACCAAATTGATGATGAGGGCATCCTTTTGAAGAGGTCATACCACCTAAAGGAGGAGGGTGTTGAGGGAAAAATCACAATGTTGGGGTTAGATGGGGCATGAAACCCTCCTCCCATGATCAACATTTCATCCAAGTTGCAATGATTCACCATAGTTTATCATTATTTTATGTTGTATGAGGTTTAAGCCTCGACTTGTGGGTGACCAACCCGAAAAAACTCATTGAGATATCATTTTAAGTTATTTTAGACATTTTACATTGGTCGACTTGTAATCAACATTAAGTTGGCCTAAGTCACTTATAAATAAGGAAACTCCTCCTCATTTTAACTCAAGGCCATGGGATCAAATAAATTTCTTTTCTTATTTCTTCTTGTCTACTTGATATAGTGGTGCACACTCTCTACTTGGCACTCTTGAAGCTTCAATGTGGAATTTTCTTGGTGTTTGAGGTTGATACTTAATCTTTCAAGGCTTGTTTAAGGAAAGGGATTTTTACGAGGTTACTCTTTTCTCCCTTTTTCTTCATATGTGGTAATATCTATGGTTCTCTTTCTCTTGCACCATCGAAGACATCCAAGGTAAGAGTAAATTAGGATTTTAATGCATACAATATTTTTCTTGTAAGTGATATATCTCTCTCTAGAGTGTCTCCCTTGTTAGGTGTTTATCACCTTTTTTTACCTATTAAGGTTAAGACCAACACAACCTTGGTTTTCTTGGTTTTGCCCTAATTCATCAAAATAGGATTGTCAATTCTCAAGAGGAGCACTAAATACAATTCCTCAGTGGCCTTAAATGGAAAAGACTTAATTCTTAATTTCCCTCATATTCAATTGGAATATTTTTATCCAATTTATGTACTATATATTGTTTTTTTTGTCAGAAACGATTGAGAAATTTTCTATAAAAAGAGGAAATGAGGTTACAACACATGGAAAGTAGAATTCTCCCACAGGAGGGCAGCATCCAAAACTCCTTGCTCATATTTCTCGTATTTGCAGCTATCCCAAAAGAACCCTACTTTATGAAAGCTATACCTTCTTACAAATTGACCAAGAAGAAGAATACAAAAACAAGACATTTATAAAGGCATATAAGAGAGATTAAAAGTGAGCCACCTTCTGCCACTATCCAACAATACTTTAAAAGTTGCATTCATACTGAAGCCTATAACTACTTTTTGAAAATTTCTATCTGTAGTTTGAGAACTACTTTCCTCATCCATATATGCCTTTCCTTTATCTCCCTTAAGCTCCAAAACACCTTCTGTTCCAAAACACCATCTGCTGAGGTCCAAAAACCATTCCCAAATTCCAACTTATTTCCTGAAGAAGACCAATAACCAAGATGCCTAATGCTATTTACACAATCTTTTGCCACCTGCCAGGTATTGAAAAAATTGAAAATTAAAAAGTTGACAATGCAGCTCCATTATCCACTCTCCACACGCTCCACTATCCAATTTCCCTTCTCCTACCCCTTCAACCTCACAAGTGACCACCGATAACATGAGTGAACATCGAAAATGTTCCCTACCTTTGTGCTTAGGGATGACACATTAAAGATATCATAACCAGTTACCAAATTGTCTTGATTGCCCTTCTTTCCTGCAGATGTGAAGAGAATCAAATATGACCAATTTATTCCTTTGCATGTGCAGGAGTGGCCGAGTAAGGAAATTTATAGGAGCGACAGAGTTGTAATTGTAACGCTTAGGTACTGCTAGCAATAGAGAGCCAGTGAAGACAAGTAGACTACCTCTATGCGTGGGAGGCTATGGACATTTTACAAGAGTGGCAATGTTTCTAATGAACCACTTCGAAATTGTGAGCAGCTAAGAGTCTGTGGTGAAAAAACCAATTATCTGAACTATCAAAAGAATTTCGGTCTAGGAAAGCCTTTCATTTTCTGTGTAATACATACCTTCAAAATGGAGTCTTAGACTGATCCTTCATGATGGTAAAAAGAAGTTCAGGGAATCTGACTTATACCTTTCCTTTCTTCATTACAAACAAGTTCTCCATAATCTAATAAGACTCCTCTATTAGCCATTAAATCAGCTTGCTTATTGTTTGTCCTCAAGATATGGAAGAACTATATAGATCTGAAGTCCCTTCCTAGATAGATAAGGATGTGATGCAATTTGATTGTCGGGTTCTTGATCTTCTTATACAACAGTCTTGCATCCCTTATGACCATGAGAGAATCACCATAGATTTCCATCTCCTCCATCCTGCAACTATTTGCAATCTCCACCCCTTTGAGTAGAGCAAGCCACTCAGCCTCATTGTTGGATTTCTTGCCCAACCCCAGGCATAGTCCTTCAGCTTGTTCCCTCCAAGATAAAAAATAACCCCACCTGCCCTAGCTAGCCCTGAATTTCCTTTAGAGGCCCCATCAAATAGAAGGGAGTTACAACTCCGGTTTAGTCTCCACTTAGCAAAACCTTCTTCTCTCATCCTCATTTTCCAATTTAAACAATTGGGTTTTTTGGTTGCCGTATGCTAGCTATTGGTAATAGGTTGAAGAAATTCAATTTCCCACATTCTTTCCTCAGAATTTAGAGGTTCATTATCGATATTCTTCATCCCCCTTGTTACTAAGTCTTCCAACCATAGATATTTTTCAGCAAGCATTACTTTCCTTGGGCAGGAGACTGCCCCTTCAAACAGTTCTTTGTTTCTCGTAACCCAAATATTCCAGCAGAGGTATTTAAGAAGGGTGACCTAGGCTCTTGTGAGATATGAATTTTGAAGAAGATAACCATGATAATAGTCTTTCCAGTAGGCAAAGAGACCATTCCTGTTTATTGGAAGAATCAAGTTTGTTTACAACTCATGAACAAACAGAGACCAAACTTTTGTGGAAAATTTACATTCCAGGAAAGGATGGTCAATGGTATCTTCTTCCTCTTTACATAGAACACATCACGAAGGCCCTTGAATCCCTCTTTTTTTTCAAATTCTAAGTAGTCAGAATTTTACGGTGTGCTAAAATCTAGTAAAAGACATTAATTTTTGGAAGACCGTGCTTGCACTAGACCTTATTCCACTTGTTGTCTGTATTGTTGCTGTCTTCATTATTGGAGATTATTTGGTAGCCTTCTTTTACCATATAAATCCCCGCTTTACCCCATCCTCTACTATCCAAAATATGGTTGTGAACATGCATAGATCCTTGGAGAATAGAGCAAAGAGCATTAAAATAAAGCTTGAGATGCTCGGTCTCTTCAAAGGCTTTCCATCCACCTCATCTTCCCTTGTTTTTATAGGAAGATAGATCATAGAGGGTGATAACGTTATGATGATATAACCATTGCTCAATATCTGAGAAGTCCACTAGATGGTTTGCTGGAGAGATCGACCCCAAACGATCCTGCCAAATTCTGATCTGCTTACCATTACCTAGGCTCTAGTACATATGGTTTTTGATGATATGAGCCACCTTCTTGCAAAGGATCCATATTGGAGACTCCTTCCCTGTAAGTGGGTACTCATCCACACATATTTTCCTTATTCCTTTCATATATGTTTTCCTTAGAATCTCCTTCCACCAACTCTTCTCACCAGAGACAATCCTACACATAATTTTCTCCCCTAGAGCGAGATTCATCCTTGCCAGATCCCTAATTCCACTCCCACCATAGATTTTTGGCTACAAACCACGTCCCAGTTAATGAGGTGATTTTTTTTGGTGCCATTAGACTTGCCCCCTTGCCAAAGAAATTTTCTAATTTCATTTGTGATATTCTGCATAACTTTTATTGGAGCTAAAGAGATCACGCATGTATAAATTTAATGGGCAACAAGGATAGAGTTTATGAGGACAATCTTACCAACAGGGTTGAGCCACCTTGCTCCCCACGAGGAGATTTTTTTCTTGATCTTCTCGATGATACTCTACCAGTCAACAAAAGTTTTTTTACCTTTGAATATAGGGGTCCCAAGATAACTAAATGAATTCCAATTTATCTTTCCTTCAAAGCCAAGAATTCTGGAAATCCTTTCCATTCTCTTAGGTGGATAGTTCCAGGCATAAAACTTGGATTTTATCAGATTAACCTTGCCGTATGAAGCTTTTAGGAAAGAGGACAGAGCTTCATTGACTCTCATTGCAATCACAGTGGAAGCCCCACCAAGCAGAATTGTATCATCTAGGAACTAGGCATGGGCTGCAGCTTTGGTCCCCCCTGCCAATCTTTAAACCTATTAGCTTCTTGTATTCCTTAAGTGCTTGGAGCTTTCTTCTTAGAGACTCTGCAACTAATAGAAAGAGAAATGGAGACAAAGGGCAGCCTTTCCTGACACCCTCAGAGGCTTGAAAGAAATTAGTTGGTCTTCCATTGATTAATGGAGAAATCCATAGACTTTTAATGTAGGATTTGATCCATCTAATAAATTGATTTGAGAATCCAAATATGGACATAACTTCAAAAATAAAAAAATGGTTAACCCTATCGAATGCATTAGCCATATCAAGCTTGATAGCCATACCTTGTTGTTTCCTTTCCATGCTAGAATGGATGGCTTCTTGGACAATGATGATGTTGTTTAGAATTTGTCGCCTGACAACAAATCCCCCTCGAGACTTTGAAATAATATGCTTCATGAGATTCTTCATTCTAGTAGCTAGAATTTTAGTGAGAATCTTGTAAGAAGTGTTGCAAAGAGAGATTGGTCTGAATATGTCCACAAAGTTAAGAATTTTTTCGTTCGAAATCTGTCATGTCCCAAATTTTTCAATGGGTCACAATGGCCTAATCACATTTTCCATATTCATGATAGTTTTTCAAATTGATGCTAAGGGTCAAATAATTGTCAAGGAGGAAAATTACTAGTTTCATAGGTTGGGGGTGGAAGCTTTGGGATTTGGAATAAGGGGGACAATAAATGATGTTTGAACATCAGAATGGCATAAATATTTGTTAGATAATAACTCCTGAATTCATTTATTCCATTGCAAAATCATTTATTTATACATTCCATATGCTGGTTGAGTTTCATCTTTCGACCAGCCTTTTCAGCTTCCTACATAACTGTTCATTTTCCTTTATTTATTTACAAAATATAATCCTGACAGATTATATTCCAACAATCCCCCCCTTAATCCGAAGGGGTGTTAGTAAGTCCGAGCATGTTTCTGAATCTTTCAAACTTTTCTCGTCCAAGCGCTTTGGTGAAGATGTCTGCAACTTGATCATTTGTGGAACAATGTTGAAGATGGACTGTCTTGGCCTCTACATGATGTCGAATCAAATGATACTTTGTGTTGATGTGTTTGGTTCGATCATGGAATCTGGGATTCTTAGCCAGCTTGATTGCAGAAGTATTGTTGATCAATAATGGAGTGGAGTTCTCTTTTTTTTCTTGT
>LPNX010311764.1:513149-611443 GCA_001517045.1 Pseudotsuga menziesii | reverse complement strand
ATACATGCATCACATTTGCTCTTTTCTTTGGGAATGGTGGGCAAACCAAATACACCATTCTTTCTCAACAAACGAAGACTGTTATAATTTAGATGACCAAATCTAGCATGCCACAATAAACTTGATGACAAATTACCTTCTCCATGCTGAGAGAGGTAGGCATAGTTCCGAACCCTTGCAGATGAACCCTTTAGCTTTAGCAGCTTCCCATCTTCGTATCTAGTCATGATGACTTGGTTGTCAGAGGACTTTCTTATTTCTATGATTCCATCAAACATATGGATGGAATGGCCTTGCTATCGAATTTGCACCAAGGACAACAGGATTCTCTGCAACTCTGGAAGATAAAGAACATTCTTCAACAAGAAATCAGGGAATCCAGGCATCTTTAGCCGAATGGTGCCCATTCCCTTTGGCTTAAGACTTGACTTATCTGCAAAGTAAACTATGCCATTTATTGTTTCATTAAGTTCTTCAAAATAGTCTTTTCTAGAAGTCATGTGTGATGTTGCACCAGTATCAAGTAGCCAACAATCTATGTAAGATGAAAGTGAATTCATTTCATTAATACCAAGATTGCAATGTGCAACAATAGAATGAGCAGAATCTGAAGATTTACTAGCATCTTGGTTCTTATTGTCATCTTTCTTCTGTTATGTCTGTCTTTGATGGAGTCCCATGAATCCCAACACTGATCTGCTGTGTGTCCAATCTTTCCACAACGCTTGCACTTCAAATCTGATCTTTTGCTGGAGTTGTTTCTGCCTCCTCTACCTCTGAAGTTTCTTCTTCCTCTGCCTCTCTTGCTGCTCTCTTCTTTGGGATGATCTTTGGATTGGTCTTTGGTGTGGTTATTTTCTTTTTGAGCAAAGCAAAGTGATTCTACAGATGCTTTAGATTGCATCTTTTGCAACTGCTAGTGTAATTTACAATAATGAACTTAATATGACAAAGAGAATGAGATAATAGAAAAACAATAACCTTGCAGGTCTACAGCCTCTGCGAAGGTGATTTACAATCTTAATATGCTGTCAATAAGTTCATAAGCAAATTTTTAGCACTAGAAGAACTGCTCAGCAATACGCCAAAGGAAATACCATTGTTTGTGAACTGTCACAAAATATAGGGTTTTGAACAGCACCAGTCAACGATCTCAGCTATATGAAAGAAGCAGGTCTAAGTCTCTGCTAATTTTTACAATACACTCTATGTAGAATAAAAACTACACTAACTAGAAATAATGTCTTCAATGAGCTCTCTTTACTATGTAGGTCTATGTTTCTGCCGTAGTATTTACATTAATCCAAGACAATTCTGCAGCAGCACAATTTATATGGCAGTGCATAAACTTCTCAATTTGCAACAATACACAACCTTCAAAAAATGTATAGCAAAAATATCGAGCTTCACTCACACATTGAATACACAACAAAGACTGGGTTTTGAGGAGTTGCAGTCTCAAACTAGATCACAAAGCAGAACCCTGGCAAAACGCAGGAAACTAGAGGGTGTCGACTTCTTCCTCTGGAATCTCTATTGCAAACTGCTCCTTCACAATCTCGACGGTGTCAAGGTTATCCAATCCTTCTGAAGGTGCACATTCAATTAACATCGATCTTTACTCAACTTCCAGGAAACCAATATTTATGCACACAGTCTTCAATGATATCACGAGTTAATAGATGTAGAGTGAAGCGACCCACGACTGAAGCAAATGGATCACACAAACTTTGACAGGCCACATGTGTGAATCTCAGTCTTCAACAAGTCTATAGTGTGGATCTAGAATGATACATCATACCATGATTGCTCCGAAACTCAAAAGTAGTAATTTCTCGCAGATGATATGTTCACACAACTGTGAAGAAAGGGCTTCCACGTAGCTCACGCAGGTTGCATCTCATGTGGATGCTAAATACTACAACTCAGGTTAGCGAAGGCATGAAACCATGGAAGATAGAGGTATCCATGTAGTTCTTCAACACAACAAAATCAACACCAACAATCTTCTCATGTACCGGTCAAAGTTTCAAGCTCAAATCACGACCTCAAATCGAAAGGAGAAAACTCAACAGTCCCATACACATACATTCAAAATCAAAGCTTCAATACAAAAGTCACGGGCCGTAGCACCCATCCTACATATGAAAATATTTGCAGACTTTCCCAGAAAACTCCACACACAGGAAGAGAACAATATCTCTTCACTAATGATCTTTAATCTTCAAAGCGGTTGCAACAGAAACAACACAAATTCAATCTCTAGCGAATACGAGTTACAACAAAGTGGAAGCACTCTCAAATGAAGCGTTGATGCAGAATTTTAGGGTTAGGTATATAGCCTCACTAATTCAAATGTTCAGGAAACTAACAGTAAAAAATCCCGCAACAAATTGAGGAAATAACATATCATCCAACGGATTGTTTCATACCTTAAACACAAACCATTCCTCAACGCAGTTCTGGAACTGTAACACATACAATGAATGTATGCAGGCTGGCAGGAGAAACGCTCGGATGTAGACTGACAAAGGGCAGAATGGAGGTCTAGCAATGGACTGGAAAGCATACAAGCTGCCGGGATTGAAACTTAACAGCAGGAGTTATGGCAGGTGGTGCTCTGATACCACTGTTAGATAATAACTCCCGAATTCATTTATTCCATTGCAAAATCATTTATTTATACATTACATATGCTGGTTGAGTTTCATCTTCCGACCAGCCTTTTCAGCTTCCTACATAACTATTCATTTTCCTTTATTTATTTACAAAATATAATATCGACGGATTATATTCCAACAATATTTAATAAATGAGCTAAATAAATAAATACAATGGAAAATAAAGGTGGCAATTCATCATGAAGACACATGGAGGATGTGGGACCCACACAAGCTAGATTTTCTATGCCACATGGCATCCTTCTCTTGTAATTTTTGATCCATGGGTAGCCTAAATGTGATTGGATGATTTATAAGGATAATACACTTGGCCATATGCATCATAGGTCAAATTTGGAAGGAAATGTAACTTACATGGGAGATGAAGAGTCATTTTGGAGCTAGTGAGACACTTGGACTAGATTCCCTAACGCTATGACAACAATGATGAAGATGCTATGACACCTATGAAAAAAATCAGATATGAAGGATGATATCTAACATATCTAACATGTCAGTTTGAAATACGACATCCAAGAGGGCGCTCATGTGAGTTGGGGAAGCTCAATGGCTTCCCACTCAAATTGGGGGAAGATGGAAGGCTGGGAAAGGGAGGACACATGGAAAATATTGAGCACACACCCTAATTCGAATTGGATTGAGTTTATGGATGGATTTGTAACCTTATCTGGCTAAGTATGTTTATAAAATACAATAATCAACATAAGAGAAGAGATTTTGATCATTTGAGAAATTTGCATTTGTGAATTGAGAGAGCTAGTGGATGACTAGTTTCTTGCCTTAGCCAATTTTGAGGGTGAAAGATTCCCATCCAAGTTGGTGTTTGGAGAGGCCACTTAGGTATTTCATGGAGCTTTAATGGAGTTTTATTTTCAGGTTTAATCCATAGGGAAGCTCTTGGTTTCTTCTATTGCAACACTTTCTCTCAACCATTTTCAATTTTTATTGCATATTCTTGCTCATGGAGGGATTGCGCTTTGGGTGAGCTATTGATCTATTTGGGGAAGGCTATAATGCCTAATTATTTTTATATTCTGATTTAAATTTTTATTTCAATCACATAAGACTCTCAAGTTTAAATACTGAAAGATTTCATGTAAAAATTTCAATCAATGAAGAAATAGTGTCATTTCCCCACTATCTTGTTGTGAACCAATGTAATGTTGATGGATTCCAATGGATAAGTAAAATAATTATTGTTTATGGATGAATGGAATGTTATTTATGTATTTTAATTTTTATAATACTCTCATGTTGAAATACCCAAAATATTTCATGTATAAATGTTAAACAATGAAGAAACAGTGCCATTTCCCCACTACCTTGGTGTGGACCAATATAATGTTGATAGATTCAAATGGATAAGTAAAATACCGATGGTTTATGGATGAATGGAATTTTATTGATGGATTATATAAGTTTAATTTTCATTACATAAGCATTTGGAGTTATTTTGTTGAGTTTCATAGCATTTGGAGAAGTTGTCTATCATTACCCCCAAGGTTGAAACTAGTCTTTTTGCATCTGATTTAAGGAGTTATAGCATAAATTAAAAGTTGAACGATGATGAATATGAGTTCATATTTATGTAATTTACATGTCCCATTATTCCATTCATAAATTTTAGTTTTATTGAGTGCATTTGGGAAGCCATTTTCAGTATTCATTGTGGGGGAATTAGAACCCCAAATTACTAGTCAAAACTCCTACCTCGACCAGAATCTTAAAAAAGTTTGCAGAAGCATTTAGAGGGTCATAAAGTTCTATGAACATCATATTCAAACAATAATATAAGTAATATAATTTATGTGAGCATTTGGGAGCATTTGGGAGCATTTGGACCAATTTGGAGACCTAGACATCAAAACTAGTCAAAGGTCTAAATTGAGAAAACGTGAAAAATTGGTCGTTGTAATAGAAACTCGAAAAAGGGACATTACAGTGGTATCAGATCATGATATTGGCACCTGACGTGGTATTATATTTATGAGTACAATAATTCATGTACCACCATTATATACTGGAACCAAAAGTGCTTTTTGTTGAAGATGAAACTATAACTAGGGATGAAAAGGGAACCTCATATGATGGTGATGGGCATATAAAAAACATGGAACCTATATTTGAAGACATGAAAAATAATATTATGAAAGGATTAGAATTATTGGCTATCCAAGGTTGGAGAAAATATATTAATCTTAAGAAAACCAAGGGGAAAAATGCATCAGCTTGCTTGAACGAGCAAAAGGAGGAGACCCATGAACCACCTAGTTCTGAAATAGGTGAAGTTTAAGTAGTACATGAAGAGGATTGAAAGTAACTCCCAAGTGACTCTAAAAAATATGAAGAGACATCACATGAGTATGGATAATTTTCTATTGAAAATATTGAAGATAAGTTTGAGACACATTCTACTTTGGAAATGAAACAAAGCGCATCTACTGATGGATGCTTGAACTATGAAGGAGTACCTACTGATGGGTGCTCACACCTCTATGTTGGTTACATAAAGATAAATTTTGAAAGTTTTGCTGCAAGCCAAACTTCCATTAAACATGAAAATGAAGACCTTGTAGCAGTTGAAGAAGAAACAAGATCAACTTCCTCCTCACCACTTAAGCTTAATGAAGTTGGTCCAATCAAGAAGGAAGAAGATGAGGAGGTTCATTTGCAAGAGCCTCATTTTATTGAAGGGTCCTTAAAGATGAATGGAAATAATATCAAAGAGTCTCTTAGAATACTACATGACACTAAAGAATTGGTGTCAAATTCTTGGAAAATTTCTTCATTGGAGGATGCATCCTTCCTTGAAGACATGGAGAAGATTCAAAGAGCAATGTGCAACATTGAAGGTAATTTCATGTATTTGATTTTTGATAGAAACATTTTGGTTGAGCTTAATGATTTTTTACATGAAGCATATTTGAATAATAATGAGGATATTAATAATCTCCACATTCAAAATGAGCAACTTCTAGAGAGGTTGCAAGATACTTGTTCTTCCTCCCATGTTTCAGATTGTCATATGGTAGATTGCTTGTAGGATTCTCATGACATGGTGGATCATGAGAGATGTGGAAATTTGAATGTTATTGATGTGTTTGAATATGAACTTGAAGAGATCCAAACACTTGATGTGGCGGAAGAGGAACTTGAATTGTCTTTTGATGAAGGTTGTGCAATTTTTAAAGAAGAGCATGATTCCTCCACATTGGAACCAATCTATGACAAAGGTTTCACACTTTTGAAAGAGTTGCATGATACTACTCATATGTATCCTTCCCATGATGAAAATTCTACACTATTTGATCATTTAGGTGAGTTATTTCATTCTCCTACATCCTACAATTCTATGTTTTCCATCATTAGTCTCAATGAAGTATGGGTGAACGGGTTATTTTTTATGGTGACACATGAGGATTATGGAACTCCTAGATTTAATTTTTACGATGACATGGTTGGAGCACATTCTTATTCACATTTGCAGCAGTATCCTTTGTTACTTCATGATTATGCACATCTACATGGATGCAACTATGATATGCATTTGAGTCACTTGAAAACTAATGGTTTCTGTTTCTCAACACTTGGTTCACTTGATGTTGAAGGAACTTCATACAACACTGGGGTGAATAGATTTATGATTGGAGAAAATTTTTGTTGCCAGCCACATACTTTGTTATATATTTATGATTCTCTCATTCATGGATGTATGGGTGAGACTTCTTTGAGTCATTTGAAGTCTCCTTGTTAGTTTTGCTCATTAATTGGTTTAGATTTGAGTGGAGATTCTTCATTCACTTCTTGGATGAAATAATACATGGCTGAATATTTTTATGCATATCACATCCTTTTGGAGCAAAATTATAGGACATGGGATCCTCACCTATGTCATTGGCGCAGATTTTATTGGTCACTTGAAGCTTGTATGCACTTGGCAAATGGTGGTCTACTTACATGGAGGTATAAGCACTTTCATGATTTTTTGATGAGGCACCTCCTTGATGTACATATTTATTATGTTGTTATGTAATTTGATGATATATATTATGTACTCATGATTTTTAGAAGAATTTATACAAGAAAATGGGATCCCGTAATTCTATTTCCTAATGGTATGGGTTGGAGAGCACTCTTAGTTGTTGGAGTACAATACAAGTAATGGGACCCTGGGATAGTTCTTAGTCCCATTGATTTCAATTTTTTTGGGAAACAATCAGTATGGGAGATGGATTCCCCACTTAATAAACTAATTTTAATCAGATTAGTGCAGCAGCAAGCATGGTGGTTCCTCTCTAAAATCTTCTTGGAATCTCAAAGACTCAAAGTTGGGCAACTCAGTGGCAACTTCAAAGAATCATCCAGAAAGCAGGTTATTCAACACCCATGTTTGAAATTGCTTGAGGACAAGTAATATCGGGAAGGGAGGATTTGTCACATCCCAAATTTTTCAATGGGTCACAATGGCCTAATCACATTTTCCATATTCATGATATTTTGTCAAATTGATGCTAAGGGTCAAATAATTGCCAAGGAGGAAAAATACTAGTTTCCTAGGTTGGGGGTGGAAGCTTTGGGATTTGGAATAAGGGGGAAAATAAATGATGTTTCAACATTAGAATTGCAAAAATATTTAATAAAGGAGATAAATAAGTAAATACAAGGGAAAATCAAAGTGGAAATTGATCATGAAGACACATGGAGGATGTGGGACCCACACAAGCTAGATTTTCTATGCCACATGGCATCCTCCTCTTGCAATTTCGAATCCATGGGAAGAATAAATGTTCTTGGATGAGTTATAAGGCTAATACACTTGGAAATATGCATCATAGGTTTAATTTGGAAGGAAATTTAACGTACATGGGAGAGGAAGAGTCATTTTGGAGCTAGTGAGACACTTGGACTAGATTCCTTAGCTCTATGCCAACAATGATGAAGATGCTATGACACCTATGACAAAAATTAGATATGAAAGCTGAAATATGAAATATCTGACATGTTGGGTCGAATTATGGCATCCAATAGGGCTCTCATGTGAGTTGGGAAAGCTCAATGGCTTCCCACTCAAATTGGGGGAAGATGGAAGGCTGGGAAAGGGAGGACACATGGAAAAGCTTGAGCACACACCCTAATTAGAATTGGCTTGATTTTATGTATGGATTTGTAAACTTAGAAGGATAAGGATGTTTATAAAATACAAGAATAAAACAAGAGAATATATTTTGATCATTTGTGAATTAAGAGAGCTAGTGGATGACTAGTTTCTTGCCGTAGCCAATTTTGAGGGTGAAAGATTCCCATCCAAGTTGGTGTTTGGAGAGACCACTAAGGAATTTCATGGAGATTTAATGGATTTTTATTTTCAGGTGTAACCTACATGGAATCTTGTGGTTTCTTCTATTGCAGCACTTTCTCTCAATCATTTCCAGTTTTTATTGCATATTCTTGCTCATGGAGGGATTGCGCTTTGGGTGAGCTATTGATCTCTTTAGGGAAGATTATAATGCCCCATTATTTTATTTTATGATGTAAATTATCTTTATTTAAATTTTATAATACTCTCAGGTTGAAATACTGAAATATTTCATGTAAAAATGTCAATCAATGAAGAAATAGTGCCATTTCCCGACTATCTTGTTGTGAACCAATGTAATGTTGATGGATTCGAATGGATAAGTAAAATACTGATGGTTTATATATGAATGGACTATTATTTATGTATTTAAAATTTTAGAATACTCTCAGGTCAAAATACCGAAAATATTTCATGTATAAATGTTAAACAATGAAGAAACAGTACTATTTCCCCACTACCTTGTTGTGAACCAATATAATCTTGATAGATTTGAATGGATAAGTAAAATACTGATGGTTTATG
Source organism: Pseudotsuga menziesii (assembly GCA_001517045.1). Classification (NCBI taxonomy): domain Eukaryota; kingdom Viridiplantae; phylum Streptophyta; class Pinopsida; order Pinales; family Pinaceae; genus Pseudotsuga; species Pseudotsuga menziesii. The sequence continues at coordinate 602,881 of LPNX010311764.1, read as the reverse complement.
GATGAATGTCATGTTATGGATCAATTATATGAGTTTAATTTTCATCAAAAAATCATTTGGATTTATTTTTTTGAGTTTCATAACATTTGGAGAAGTTGCCTATCATTTCCCCCAAGGTTGAAACTAGTCTTTTTACATCTGATTTAAGGGAGTTATAGCAGAAATTAAAAGTTGAATGGTGATGCACATGAGTTAATATTGATGTAATTTACATGTCCCCTACTTCCATTAATAAATTTGAGTTGGATTGAGTGCATTTGGGAATCCATTTTCAGTATTCATTGCGGGGGAATTAGAACCCCAAATTACTAGTCAAAAATCCGACCTCGACCATAATCTTAAACAAGTTTGCATAAGCCTTTAGAGGGTCATAAATATTCCCTGAAAATAATATTTAAATCTTAATATCAGTCATATAGCTTCTGTGAATATTTGGGAGCATTTGGACCAATTTGGAGACCTAGACATCAAAACTAGTCAAAGGTCGAAATTGGGAAAAAGTGAAAAATTGGTCATTGTAATAAAAATTAGAAAAAGGGAAATTAAAAAAAATCAATGAAAGGAAATATGAGTTGAGAAATTTTGTCTTTTTTCCTCATCCAGTTGAGCATCCTTCTCAGATATACCTTAATGATTTCCCATGTAGCACGGTAAAAGTTGATTGTGAACCCATTGGGACCTAACTCCCTATCAAGCTGCAGAGTCCAAATCGCATCACCGATCTCCTGATTCGATATTGGAATCAAAATTTCATTATTCTCATCATCAGATATTTTAGAAGGGATAACCAACAAAAGCTCATCTTTAGAGATGTGATCCATCTCATCTCTGTCTGTGTAGATATTTCTGAAATGATGAACAATATGCCTCTTGATTTCCTCATTCCCTTCAACTTTATTTCCATTGCGATCGTACAAATATTTTGTAGTATTAAAGCTTAGTATTTCCTTAGATTTCTTATGGAAATAACCTGTATTACTATCTCCCCCTTTTCAGCCACAGTTGTCTGGATTTCAACCTCAATTCTTCCTCCTCCTTCTTGGCATCCCTTAAACATTCTCATATTCAACTCTTTTTCCCGATTTAGAGAGAGCATAGTCACTTCTTCATCTTCCATTCTTTTTTGAAAAGTAATGAGATCATCTTGAATTTGTTTTTTTTTGGAAAGTAGGCCCTTTGAAATAAAGTTTAGCCCAATTTTTTAGAGTGAGGCAAGTTGCTCTTAAATTTGACTCCTAGATATAGATAGCAGATCCAAGGATCTTAGTATTCCAAGCCTCTTGAATGATTTCCATAGCCTTAGAATCCTACAACCAGAGAGGATAAAAATGAAAAGGGATAGGGCCCAAATTTTTAGAGAGAGTTAGGGACAAGTAAATTGGTTTGTGATCAGACGATTCTGAAGGAAGGGCTAGAGAGGTTGGGATCATGTCCCTTTGCAAGAAGGAGGAGCTAAACAAAAACCTGTCAAGTCTGGAAGCAATATGGCTAGGGCCCACTCTTTTGTTGCTTCAAGTATATTTCCTATTCTTGAGAGGAGGATCCAAAAGATCCAGATCTTCCATAAGATCTTCCATTTTTTCTCCAAATGGTTCCCTTATGATTGAGCCCCACCTCTTCTCTGACTAGGATTTGATGGCGTTGAAGTCCCCAACAAGAATAGTATCTTTTCCTTGCAATATATCTCTCAACAAATTGAGAGAATCCCAAAAGATCAGCTTATCCCTATAATGTGTTGGCTCATATACATTGAAAACAAAAATTGACTCAAGATTTTCCCTGCAAAGCAACTCAGTGAGAAGCCAATGATTGGATTCCATTACTAAATCCATTGCATATTTTCCCAAATGATAAAGGGCGGTGATTCCTCCAGAAGCTCCTTTGTAGCTTATGGATTTCCCATGATAATTTTTCTAGTGTAGTCGAGATAGGGCCATTACCCCATCTTTGGCCATGCTTGTCTCTTGGATCATCAGAATGTATGGTTTCTCAGAGTTGATCATGTTTTTAATTACTTCCACTTTTCTTGAGCTCCCCAGGCCTATGCATTTCCAATAGACAAATAACATTATTTCTTGGACAATTGAGGTCCTGCTTGAGACCTGCTATCCTCCCTTGATCCTTCGACACTTCTGGTGTTTTGTAGAAGCTTAGTTTCCTTGATACTCATCTGTCTTCTGAGCTCAAGTTCTCTTTCTATTTCCTGTTCCCTATGGTGCCTCTATGTTTTCCTTCCCCTAGTGGATGGTGGTGGGGCTTGATCTGGAATTTCTCGTGATCCTTACAAAGAGGAATGGCCTGGGGACTCTACCTTCATATTAGGTCTACTTTTCTTAACCATAGATACCCAAGATCCAGCCGGGGAGGAAGATCCTACAAGGGTTTTATCTGTCCCATCTTCACCAACATTTTGAAGTGCGCTTGGTTCTGGATCTCCACCTTTTTCCAGTTCTTCACCCTCCGGAGTGCTATCTTCTACGCATATTTCTCCCTCTTCTACTTGAATATTCATGAATGGATTGATGATAATAATTTACTTAGCGCTTATAACATTCTCCTTAGGTTTTCCTGGATCATTGTTATCATTGGGAGAATTATTTAACGCCTTCTTCCCTCTATTTATCTACTGCCAACCTTCTTCTTGGATTTTTCCAGGATACTCTGTCACATCTTTCGGGTAGCTTTTGAAAAAGTGACAATGTTCATGGCACTTTCTACACTTGAACGAAAGCTGCTCATAATCGACCTTCTGCAAATATTCCTAACCATCCATGAATAGTTTCACTTCTTCCAGTAATACTTTCTCTAAATCAACTTCCACACATATCCTTGCGCATGAGAATAATGGTTCCTTTGGCTCGGCCTTGTCAATGTATTTACCAAGGGTATTTCCAATAGCTTGAAAGGCCTCCTCATTCCAACAATGTAAAGGAAGATAAGGAAGACGTACCCACACCGACACTGATAAGGGGGTGTCCTTTTCAGAGTCAAACGATAACGTCCAACGGTTTAGATACATGCCTCTCGGACCCATGAAGTAAGGCCCACTTCTAAAGATGATATCCCTACCAATTTGTTCTCGAACAAGAAAACAAATATCCTTTTCCGTAGAAGTAGTGCTGCAGGCCTCTGGAGATCAAAGGCATCCAGTTCCTCGAGATCCAGTATTCCATGGTTTTCGAAGAAGGCCAAATCCTAGTGAACTTGCCTATTAGACCCTTCTCACTCAAGGAAAGATCCTTCAATATTGAAGCAACCGACATGATCTGAATGCAGGGGGTGTCGCCTGCCTCACAAATCTTGAAGCATGAACTTCAGAGACTGGAGGAGGTAAGGAGTCAACCAAGGCCCTCAAGGCATCCTCTAATAGGAATTTTCTTTCCTCTGGAGTGGGATCTGGAGGATCCATGAGCACAAGATAATATCAGACCCGTGTGAATTTGATATGATCTAGCCACCATTGAATATTCCCTCAAGCATCGAGTCAACAATCTTGATCTACAAAAACAAGCTAGAATAAACCCAAACTACAAATGCAGCCAGTAGCAACACGCCTGCCTGCTTCCTATAGATTTGACCTCACCCCTGCATAGGCGAGCCTCACTAGTTATGGCTGTGAGCCTCATGTTGCTCATGCTTCCCATGGCTTCTCATGACTGCTCAACTGTTCTTCGATGTACTATATATTGTTATAAATACTATAAATTCATATATTGAGTTGGCACCAGGATTTTGAGCCCCAAGGTTGAGGGGAAGGCTAGCTCTCGACATAATAGCAGAACCAATTTAGACTGCGCCTCCAGCCTTGCATAGCCAGAGAGGGATCTCTCGCTTGTCTTTTAGATTTTACTGTGCATAAGATATTCGCTCAGGGATGGTCAGGAAACCGAACTCCTGGAAAGGGACAAAGTAGAGTGACGTGAGATGCAGGTGGTATTATCAGGGCAAGGGACAATTGGCAATGGAGTTGAAAAATTGAGCAGGGAACATTTGCATGAGGAAAAGAATGGCATGGGGTTGCAGACAGAGGTAAGATAGCCGTCGATCTCGCAATCAGGAGATATTTAGCGGGTGGTTAGAAGACAAGAGAGAACAACCCATTTTGCGGAGCACCAGCAAGATGAATTCTGCACAACTTTAGAAGAAAACTTGATAAATGTTTAAAACAACAGGCAGAGCATAGCAAGTATGAATTCCAAACCGTTATACACTAAGTTACAGACATGAAAGCAATCAACAAATTGGAATGGAAACTGGATATACATTTCACGTAAAGAAAATACATATTGAAAGAAGCAATGACACATGAATCTCTGGTTTTAAGAAAGAACTCTTCCTCTGCAATCTTATTCATAACACAGGCATCAAATATTATTTACAATGGAGAGCCTCAGCCCTTGAAGGTTTTCCCAACCTTCCAGCCTCTTTTATCTCCCTCTAACGAGAGTATATTTATACTATTCTAGTGCCATGAATGATTCTCCGAAACAAACCTAAAAACTGTTTGTAGTCACAATCATGCATTAATAGTATAGAGAGTGGAACTATTGTCATGTTTTAAAAATATAAACAAACATTATGGAGCTAGTGGGTGCATTCGGCCCGAGTGACAGCTTGACGTGCTCGGTCACTGTTATGGATAATGAGTATGACGCCTCCTTCTATGTCTGAGGTGTGTGTTTCCATCGTGTTTCAAATGCAGCTTTCCACATGGGAAAACACTGATAGGGTAGTTTTCATTTTTCCCCTACTCAACCTCATCCGCCACCTCATTCTTCTTCGGGTAACACTGCTAGTCATGGGGTCTGGAAGAAGGGCCTCATTTCTCTTGGTTGATGCAAGCCCGCGAGGTGGCTTGTCATTCTTGTGCTTCTCATCCCCAGTAGGGTGGGCTCTCCCACAGGCAATAAGGTGTATCATATATACACCAGCCCCATCACCCTTGGAAAGTGGACTTGACAAACAGGGTTGTGTGGGATTTAGACCCCTGATGCTCCCATCCGAACAAATGCTTATATAGGGAGCAGTCGAGGACTGTCTCCTTTCACGGAGGCTTTGGTGCAGCGATGGTATCAGGATGTGTGAGGGTGCGAGCAGAGTGATCCTTTACCTACTGGGGATCTAGTCACGTCGTTTTATTGGTCGTGGCACCTTACCGTCTACTGTGGGAAGTAATTTTTGGATGCCACCTCATACAACTGATCCATGCTGCAAAGTTCATGAAGTGGATGCTCCCATGTTTCCTCATTCTTGTGATATAGGAAACAGAATGGTTTCCCTCTTCATGCTGGCTTTTGCCCCATGTGAGTAGTGGATTCGTTGGTTACTTTCCTTACTTTCACAGGCCAACTCACACAAAAATCCGCTGCCACAGGGATGATTTCACCTGTGTGCATGCTACAAATGGCATCGAGGAATCGATTAATCTACAAGGAGGCAGATTACACGTGTGAACGTCTCCTCTGCTATCATCTCTGCACTGGATATGATACCTGCAGCGTGGAAGTCTCCTCAGCCCTCCGATTTGAGGAATCTTTTACACTCACTGTCCATGTTCCATCATTTCTATTGCCAACTTTCTTCTCTGGATTCAACGAGCAGTTTTAGACCAAGGTTTTCTCTCAATCGTCGATTGCGATGGACCTCTTCATGTAGCCGTTGATCCGAGTGGGCCCTACTACTTTTTGCAATGCGAGATCCTGGTCTTCAACCTTGCTAGTTTGTATTGCAAAATGAACCAAAACTGTAGATCTCTTCCCTTCTTTATCATGACCATTGATATTCGGGGCTGGTACCACCTTTCGCGATTTGAAATTGCAGCTTTATCCGCACAAGTCTGTTTTGCGAAATCGACTGAGACCGTAGATCTTCTTGGATCCCATTCTTGAACGTTAGATGCCTTTGTCCTTTAAACTATTTCACAATATGGAAAAGTGGCTTTGGTCGGGCATGTCCGCCGTGCGAAATGTTTTGACTCCATTGATTTTCCATCCGATCAATCTCAACCTTTGATTATGAATCCCGTTTAATTCCTTCAGTGCATCCAACGTCCTCCTCGAACTTCTGTCAAGCTCATAATTAGACTGTTGAAAACAGAGTGTTAACAACTAGCTCCACGAGGGATGCTATCCTCCCAGTGAGGTAGCAAAGAACCCCTATAGACCAAGTGCCAAATCCATTGGGCTATCTTCAATCTTTCTTTGAAATATCCATTCTGCTCTGAGCTACTACTGCAGCGAATTCATGCCACTCTTGCGAACCATGCTCTTGACTGCAAACCTGTGCTTATAACTGAAAATGAAAGAAAACTAAAATAGTAATGAAGGAAATGCTCGACGTTTGTCGAGCTTATTGGTTCCTACCTACTTTACCTAATTTAGTTCATAAGCCTGATTAAGTGAAATCGGACTTCCAATGAAGCCAATCAAGCAACTTGCCTTATAGTGTTGTTCTTTTTTCGTGCTTGATGGATAGAAATGAAATAGATAATGGAATAAAGCTATAGGATATAGACTAATATTCACCGCAGAGACGTGACCAGTCATTACCATTACCTAGCCTTTCCATGTACTCTGCTATGGGGTCATAGAAAACATGGCAACCCCCAACATATTCCGTCCTCCGCTTGTGGGGAAGCTGTCTGGAACTCCTTTCTTTTGGTGGTCTGTCAGGATGATACTTGGACAATTGTAGAAGAGGGCCCACAGAATATTTCTTCAATGAAACATACCCTTTTTCGCCTGAAATTTCTGCAACGAGGGCTTCATGTGCCCGAGGAGGGAGGTTCTTCTTTTCTCCAATGGAACCGAGTAGGCATATTCCTCATGTATGGGGTGATATTCTTGAAGGCAGAACATTAAAAAATGTATTTATTTGAGGGATACTACATCCTTCTCCATTACTCAACACCTCATCACAAATTCCTGACGTATCAGTAGCTGGAGAGGAATTGCCTAGCTGCTTATTCTTCTCATCTTCTCTTCCCTACAAGTCTCTGGACTAGACCGTCTCCCCTTCTTTCTGTTTTTTCTTAGAGGCTCTAATTATGTGTCGTATTAATTCAAAAGAGGCATAACACAAGGGTAGGTTATCACCTTCAGTGCCCTTATCGCCTTTTTTTGCTTTAACCTCCTGACTTCGCATAGCATCTTGGTCCTCTCCATCAGCAGGTCTTGGTTCAACGGCCAGCTTCTCAGGTACAACCCACAGGTATTCTTCCTCATATTCATTGTACACAGGTGCACCGAATTCCTTCTTAAAATTGTCTTGTATGGACCCGGGGCGGCGCAGGTCGCAATCTTCAGAGAATAGGTCTATAGGATCACATGTTTCTGTATTGGGCCGATCATCTTTCTTTATACCAAGAGAAAGCTTTAGCCAAACAGGGACTTTTTCATTCTTCTTGTAGGGCCCAACCAGTTTTAATGTATCTTTTATTTCACCACCGCTACCCTGGCTTGATAAGCTTTTTGACGTCTCAAGGTTTTACTCAACCTCCAAACAATTAGTAAACATATGCTGCAGAGTGGTTGATTTTCTTTCCAAAAGAAGCAGGGACAACTCAGGAGGAAAGGTGGCTGCATAATAGATTTTAGTAGCGTTCTCAAGAGGTTGGACCTCCTTGGGCATGTTATAATAAAAGAGGGCAAATATTTTGTTAAAACTAGATAAGGTCTCACCCTCATGTCTCTTCAGGGAATAAAATTCTGAAAGTATTTGATTCAGTGGCCTTCTCCTACCCCAAAACTTTAAGAAGGTGTAATAAAATTCTTCCCAAGTATTGATGGACTTAGGCTGCAAGTGCTTGAACCAATCTTTAGCATCTCCTTGCAAGGATTGGGCGAAATCCCTCATGCAGACATCATCATGTTCTATCCCAAAAATGTCAGAGAAATGTTCAAAGGCTTGTAAATGTTTCTCAGTAGTGAAGTCTTTGGATTCTCCATCAAATTTGGGGAGGTACTTGTGATGTTTTGTGGGAAAATCATGGAGGATGGGAGGCAGTTGTAATGGTTTATACCGGCTTGCAGAAATGGGAGAGACCAGGTTAGGCGCAATAGCTACGCTATCGATTGAGGTTTCATGAATTTCATAGGGGTGACCTTTGACGTCGCGGGCCTCTGGAGAAAAATCTAGGTCAAAATCAGATGTACAAGACGACGCAATGGTTTCAGTTCGTAAAGAAGGATAAACAGGAATATATTCATAGCTCTGTTCAAAATGAGTTGAACCATAGAAGATTGTTCTGATAAATTTAGGGAAGGATAATAATAAAGTTACAAGATGAGACAAAGCTTCTTGGAAGAAACGCAAACTCGAGCATCTTGACCTTCCACCACGCATTCTTCGAGCCTTACAAGAGGTTCACTTTTTGGATGGAGCCTTCCCATCTTTTTCTGATCATTCGATTTCTGGGTCGTACCACCAGCAGAGTCGCTGAAGTCTGAACCCTTCAAGAGTGGAGTCGCCAAGTGAAAAGTGCTCAACCTTCTTGATGTCTGATCATTGTTCACCGTCAACAATCAAATCTAAAACCATGTCATTTTTCCAAGGGAATATATTCAATTTCATCCTCGACAACGGCGCCAATTTATTAGCACTGGGATTTTGAGCCCCAAGGTTGAGGGGAAGGCCCGCTCCCGACGTAACAGTAGAACCGCTTTAGACTGCGCCTCTGGCCTTGTGCAGTCATAGAGGGATCTCTCGCTTGTCTTTCAGATTTTACTCTGCGTAAGATATTCACTCAGGGATGGTCATGAGACCGGACTCCTGGAAAGGGACAAAGTAGAGTGACGTGAGATGTAAGTGGGATTATCAGGGCAAGGTACCATTGGCAATGGAGTCAAAAACCTGAGTAGGGAACATTTGCATGAGGAAAATAATGGTGCGGGGTTGTAGACAGAGGCAAGATATCCATCGATCTTGCAATCAGGAGATATTTAGCGGGTGGTTAGAATACAAGAGAGAACAATCCATTGCGTGGAGCACCAACAAGATGAATTCCGTACAACTTTAGAAGAAAACTTGATAAATGTCTAAAACAACAGGTGGAGCATAGCAAGTATGAATTCCAAACTGTTATACACTAAGTTACATACATGAAAGAAATCAACAAATTGGAATGGAAACTGGATATACATTTCACGTAAAGAAAATACATATTGAAAGAAGCAACGACACATGAATCTCTGGTTTTAAGAAAGAAATCTTCCTTTGCAATCTTATTCATAACACATGCATCAGATCTTATTTACAATGGAGAGCCTTAGCCCTTGAAGGTTTTCCCAACCTTCCAGCCTCTTTTATCTCCCTCTATCGATAGTATATTTATACTATTCTAGTGCCGAGACTATTCTTCGAAACAAACCTAAAAACCGTTTGCAGTCACAATCATGCCTTAATAGTATAGAGAGTGGAAGTGTTGCCATGTTTTACAAATATAAACAAACATTATGGAGTTAGTGGGCGCATTTGGCCTGAGTGACAGCTTGACATGCTCAGCCGCTGTTATGGATAATGAGTATGACGCCTCCTTCTCTGTCTGAGGTGTGTGTTTCTACCATGTTTCAAATGCAGCTTTTTGCATGGACACACACTTGTAGGGTAGTTTGCATTTTCCCCCTGCTCAACCTCATTCGCCACCTCATTCTTCTTCGGGTAACCCTGCTAGCTGTGGGGTCTGGAAGAAGGGCTGCATTGCTCTTGGCTGAGGCAAGCTCACGAGGTGACTTGTCATTCTTGTGCTTCTCATCTCCATTAGGGTGGTCTCTCCCATAGGAAATAAGGTGTAGCATATCTACACCAGCCCCATCACCCTTGGAAAGTGGACTTCACAAATAGGGCTTTGTGGGCTTTAGACCCCTGATGCTCCCATCCAAACAAATTCTTATATAGGGATCAATCAAGGAATGTCTCCTTCCATGGAGGATTTGGTGGTAGTGATGGTATCAGGATGTGTGAGGGCATAAGCAGAGTGATCCTTTACCTGTTGGGGATCTAGTCAAGTCGTTTTATTGGTCATGGAACCTTACCATCTGCTGTGGGAAGTAATTTTTGGACACCACCTCGTACAGATGATCCATGCTACAAAGTTCATGAAGTGGATGCTCCCATGTTTCCTCATTCTTGTGATGTAGGAAACATAATGGTTTCCCTCTTCGTGTCGGCTTTTGCCTCATGTGAGTAGCAGATTTGTTGGTTACTTTCCTTACTTTTGCAGGCCAACTCACACAAAAATCCGCTGCCACAGGGATGATTTCACCTGTATGCATGCTACAAATGGCGTCGAGGAATTGGCCAATCTACAAGGAGGCAGATTACACGTGTGAATATCTCCTCCGTTATCATCTCTGCACTGGATATGATACCTGCAGCATGGAGGTCTCCTTAGCCCTCCGATTTGAGGAATATTTTACACTCACCGTCCACGTTCCATCATTTTTGCCGTCAACTTTCTTCTTTGGATTCAACGAGCAATTTTAGACCAAGGCTTGCTCTCAATCGTTGATTGCGATTGACCTCTTCATGTAGCCGTTGATCCGAGTGGGCCCTACTACTTTTCACAATGCGAGATCCTGGTCTTCAACCTTGCTAGTTTGTATTGCGAAATGAACCACAACCGTAGATCTCTTCCCTTCTTTATCATGACTGTTGATATTCGGGGCCAGTACCACCTTTCACGATTTGAAATCACAGCTTTACCCACACAATTCTATTTTGTGAAATCGACTAAGACCGTATATTTTCATGGATCCCATTCTCGACCATTAGATGCCTCCGTCCTTTAAACTATTTTGCAATCTGGTAAAGTGGCTTTGGTCGGGCATGTCCGCCGTGAGAAATGTTTTGACGCTGTTGATCTTCCATCTGATCAATCTCAGCCTTTGATTATGAATCTTGTTTAATGCCTTTAGTGCATCCAACATCCTCCTCGAACTTCTGTCAGGCTCATAATTAGACTGTAGAAAACAGAGTGTTAACATATTGTGCGAAACCCTAAAAATATATATTTTTGCAAAAAATCAAAGAAAAAAAATATTTTGTGATGTATATTACTTTAATTATGATTTTATGAAGTATTCATTTGCAGTAATAAATTTCAGATTAAAAATATATATTAAAAAATCCCAAAAAGTTGAAAATATTTGCAAAAAAGTCATTTTTTTGGTCCTAAAAGTGGCATAAAGGAGGTGAAGTCATCCTAAGTTAAGGTGGATTTAGAATTAAGGGGTTGTTACATATTTGGTTATTGAAATATTATTGGTTAATTTCAAAGGAGAACTCAAATGCTAAGGTTTTGAGGAAGTTTGGGTCAAATTCTAAGTAACCTAGGAAGACCCTAGGGGGATTTGAGGCCAAGGAATTCATTGATTTTCTTTGGCTGTGATACGTTGAAAAAATGTAGCATAAAAAAAAAACTCAAAATCACATATTTCATTAACTAAAAGAAGGGAACCCTGGGGGAGATTGACGCACCCTACCTAGTTGGTTCTAGGGAGGTAAAGTTTGTGTGATTCTGATAGTTGGATAGAGATATGTCTCGTGTTTTATCTTGTTAAATTTTACTTCAGAAAAACATAGACCTATAACAAAAATAAGCCCAAAAAGAAACCTTATATTTTTGCAATCAAGTGAACCCTAGGGGGTATTTAATCTCTACGGGGTAGGGTTCCCTGGAAGGTAAATTTTGTGCAATTCATGTGGTTAATTTGGGAGATATTCCACATTTACTCTTGATGGTTTTTTAAACTGCAGAAAATTGTAGAAATGATTTACATATTCATAAGTGCTCTTATCCTTCCAAACTTAAATGTTTATTGTAGACTTATTTCATTAAGTCCATTAAGCACCAGTCTACTGACGGTGAGAAGGTTTTGTAGGGATGGAATTATTTTTTGTCATGTTATTATAAGACAATCCTTACAATGTTTCAGGAACTCTTCCATGGCCCAAGTAGTAGGGTATAAAGAGGGGGTTTACGTCGAGGAGACAATGGGTGTACTTCCTTGAATAATTATCGATCATAGCACTGGGTCCACAACTTGGGCCACTTATCTTTGATAATGGGAGAGTGCTAGTTCTTTAGTTAACATTTTTCAGCATAATTTCCAAGAACTCAAAGGAAAAGTGACAATATTTCATTCAAGGTGTTCTCGAGGTCTAGTTCATCCATTTCTAGTAAGCTTACATTTTGGTACTAGAAAAGCTCAAGGAAGCTTTTATCTTACAATTTGATAAGATTATTGCTAAAGACTAACTTTTCATGTCTTATTTGGTGACTACCATTAAAAAACATTTCATGAAGTCCAACAATATTGTTAGCACATATTTTATTCTAAATGGTTGAAAGAGGTTCAAGGGAAGGAGATATAGTCTAATTCAAAATTTTGTTTTGATATGACCAAGGGTTAACAAGTAGGGCACTAAAGGAGGGAAAACTTTCCATATGACCGCAAGCTGTGTTAAAAGTGACCGGAAATAGTTGATAAAGTGCCTTACAACACCTTATAAAAGAATCAACGGTCTATATTTGAGAGCTAATGAGATCGATGACGGACAGGGAATCCATTGGATGAAGATGAACGTTTTGTAACGTTGGTGAAATTTAGCGAAATTACCGTTGGAGTGTACTAAAGATTGGAAATAATCAACGACACATGCTCAAAGGGGAGAAGATAAATGTTTGACATTTATTCTGTGGTTTCAACTAGCGGGGGAGATGATAAGGAAAGCGGTAGTGTAGTTTTTACCTCCTACCACGTGGTGAACTAAGGATCATTCCATTGGGTGAAAAGTTGTCATGGAAAACCACCTCCTACAATCCTTAAACCGCCTTATGGAGTATTTGTTAAGAACCCATGTCAACCCTCCCCTTTATTTTGTTAGTATATTTTATCGAACACATATGCTTTGTAAGTCATCCCATCAGTATGTTGTATTATCCCACATTCATGGGGAGTAAGTAATATTTGTTAAGTTGTCTAGTTATTATGTTGCATTATCCCACATTCATGGGGGGTAATAGTTGTTTATATTAGACTTAGTATATAAGTATGTGTTGAGGCTAATGAAAGCATCGAAGAGTTATTTCGTATTGAGCTTGCTCAAAGGAGGTTTCCCCCTCGAAGTGGCCTGCGATTAATCAAATCTCTTCTGTGATCCATAATTTCTACTATATTGTGCATTCTTATCGTTTATTGTAGGAGGTTCTCTACATCTGGTATCAGAGCACTTTCCTTGGCACAAGTGGGATTTTTCTTTTTTTGGGGAAAAAAAGGGGCAAAATTGGGCGGCGAATTTCACATCCATTTTTGAAACTTTTTGTGCATATTCAAGAAACAAAAGTTGCATATCTGAATTCCTCTTTTAAAAATCCGCAGTTTCAAAAAAAAAATCATCTCATTTGGAGTTCTAAAAGTGGAGATATCGTGGATTTAAAATCAACAATTTTTCAGAATTTCGGTGACGGCTGCGGAAATTGTAGAGCGAAATTATTTTGACCCGGTGCCCATATCTCTATTCCGACTTCACGAGTAGAAGCAGAGTGGCTATTCTAGTTCCAGAAATAGGCTATAATAGCAATTCTGAGCAATATAGATCGGGTTATGCTCATTTTAAAAGTTTGCGTCTCAAAACCCTAGCTCTAATTACGGGTTTTTGGGCATTGGGTGGAATTTATGCCACATTTTTTCTGGCACTGTGATTATTGCAGTAGTTCTTCTTCTTGCAGCGGTATTTTTCATTTGGATCAAGGAATAAACCCTATCTGCTTAACTGTGGGAAGTACTTGGGCATAGCCCTAAAACTCATTGTGAGGAGTACCACAAGAACCTCGAAGTAGTTGGCCATTGAGAGGACCTGCCAAGCGAAAAGGGCAACGACCCCCACCAGATTAACTAGATTCTCATCCATGAGGAAAACCAAAGAGCTGTCTTTTTTGGCCAAGCGGTTAGCAGTTTTACCTGCGCTGTGAAGTGAGGGGTATTGCCCCAATACACAAGACGGAGACAGCCTTGGTGGCCGAGTGACTACCTTTGAACCATTAGGAAGCTAAATATACCTGGGATCCATATCTATTTACAGTTGATAATGCGTAGAATTCCAGAATTGTCACAGATCATTTACTCCAATTCAAGTTGATAAAGCACAACTTTCTAGCATCACCATAAATCATTTCTTAAAAAAAAAGTATAAATTTCTATTTTTTAGCCATATATTCCTTGATTTAGCTCTGTTTCCCTTGAAAATTCACTGTAACCCCTGTCATTCCATTCTACATATTTCATTCATTGAGGACCCTATCCCAAGTCCACTTCCCGAAGCTCGAAATTCCATCTCCTTCTTTCACCTCGCTTCTGAAATTCACATTTTTTGTTTCCTCGTCCCTCAGAAAGTGTCCACAACCTAGTTACCCACTCATGTTTTTCCCAACTCAAAATTTTCATATTCTAAAACCTCTCTGTTTTTGTTTTTCCACCCATTTTCGATAAAAAAAAAATCTTGCTTATGGTTGTCACCCGCGTAGGAAAATATAGACAAATGGAAGAAGAACTTGTCACCCTCAAGGCCAAACTCGAAGATCTGGATCGAAGATTTCTCAACCTCCATCTTCAACATTCATCCATGAGCAACCAACAATAGCCTGAGTCTTCTGCAGACACTGAGTTCTCTGCATCCAACAACTTTTGTGGGTCGAAGATTGAATTCCCTCGCTTCAATGGTGATGATCCAAGTGGATGGATACACAAGGCAGAACAATACTTTAATATGCATAACACTTTTGATGTCACCAAAGTCCCACTTGCATCATTTCATTTGGAATGTGAAGCCCTTCAATGGTTCTGTTGGTACATCAAGGATCATGAAGAGCCCCAATGGATAGATTTTTGCCAACTCCTTTTGCACAGATTTGGCCCTACTGGTTTTGATGAATTCACGGGAGCACTCACCAAACTTCACCAGACTAGCACTGTGAGAGAGTATCAGACATAATTTGAGAACTTAGTCAAGCACACAGAAGGATTTTCTAATGCATTCTACATGATTTGTTTTATCAGTGGTCTTAAAGATACAATCCGATCTGACGTTACAATGTTCTATTCGAACACAATGATGGAAATCCTAGGGTTGGCTTAGTTGGAAGAGGACAAGATTAGGGCTCAGCAACACCCCAAATCCACTTTTGTTCCCAGAAATATGGTTCCCCAAAGACATCCAATCCCTCTAACTCCTAGAACCACTCCTATCAAGCATTTGTCTAAAGTTGAGACGCGGCCACATAGGGAAAAAGGACTTTGTTATAATTGTGATGATAAATTCACCCCGGGACATCAATGTATTGAACACAAGCCCTATTTCTTGGATGTGGCTTCTCTGTCTGCACTTGAAATTTGTGACGCTGCTCATGATCCAGTAGACGATTAGGTTGACATTCCGTAGCCACCTATTGACCCTCAAATTGCTAAACAAATTGATTGTTTTGTCCATCCTTGCTCCAGCTTTAAAGTCATGGTTGCCAGTGGGAGCACCTTACCTTGCAAAGGAAAGTTCTACAGTGTGTGTATATCTATTGGAGATTATAACTTGCACTCTAACATGTCTTCCATACCCCTAGGAGGTTGTTCTGTGATTTCAGGCACTCAATGGTTATGCACACTTGGACCCATCTTATGGGATTTTGCTGAACTATGGATGCATTTTTTAGTCAATGGAAAAAACACACACATTTAATGGATTATAACCAGGGTCTCTCAGCATCATCAGTTCACATTGCATGGAAACAATCCTTAAGAATAATTCACATGGTGTCATCACTCAGCTCCATTTCATTCAGATGCAACCTTCGGTAATCTCAAATACTCCCTTGGATCTTTCATTCCGATGCACCCTTCAGATGCTTGATTTTTCCAAGCCCTTCATGCTTGAGAGTGATGCTTGTGATAATGGACTTGGTGTTGTCCTCTTTCAAGATGAACATCCCATGGCATTCACTGGTAAATCCCTTCCTGGAAAGAATTTATCCACCTCCACATATGAGAAGGAAATGATGACTATTTTGCACGTACTACAGAAGTGGTGGCCATACCTCTTAGGGAATCCTTGCTGCATCAAGAATAATCACCAGAGTTTGAAATATTTTCTGGAACAACAGGTCTCATCCCCAACACAACAGAAATGGGTTCGCAAACTCAGGGGTTATGACTATGAGATCAATTATAAGAAGGCTAAGGACAATCTTGTGGTGGATACTCTTTCCTGCACATTTGATGCCCTTGTCTCTCTTTCAGCTATTTCTATTCCTATTACAACTTGGTTACACTCTGTTCAACAAGGCTATGTCAATGACTCCTCATTATCTAAAATCATCCAACCGTTGGCCAGTAACCCTTTTGTGGTACTGCATTTCTCTTGGGATGGCTCTTCTCTGAGTTACAAGGGTCGTCTGGTGCTTCCCTAGAACTCCATGCTTCTCCATCGACAAGGCACTCTAGTTTCATGAAAACATATGAGAGGGAACGATGCCACTTCTTTTGGAAGAGAATGCAATGAGAAATTCAACAGATGGTTTCTGAATGTGCTCCTTGTCAGCACCACCAAGGTGAAACTACACTCCTTTTTTCGGATTGCTCGAACCTTTTCCCATCCCTACAAGGATTTGGACATATATTTTGATGGATTTCATTCAAGGGATCCCTAAATATGGAGGGAAGACCGTAATCTTGGTTGTGGTTGATCGACTCTCCAAGTATCATCATTTTTGTGCTCCCAGCCCTCCCAATCCTCCATATACCACCTCCTCAATCACACAAATTTTCATGGACAAGATATTCCTTCTTCATGGAATCCCTTCTTCCATTGTCTTAGACCGCAACACAACTTTCACAAGTCATTTTCTCCTTACTAACACCAAACTAAATATGAGTTCAGTTTATCACGCACCAATAGATGGTCCGAATGAAGTCATCAACAACTATTGGGAAACTTATCTTCGTTGTTTCACCTCTGAAGAACAACATCTATGGGAAAAGTGGCTCCCTGTTGCTGAATGGTGGTACAATAATTCCTACCATACTGCATCTGAAATGACTCCATATGAAGCAGTTTATGGTCACACACCTCCAGTACTCCTTCCATACACCCCCAACAGTTCACCAGTTCAAGCAGTTGACATGGTTCTTTGAAACCGATATCAGATCCTTCATATTCTGTAGGACAATATTCACATGGCCAGAACCCGCATGAAACACCAAGCCAATCAGCATCGTTCCGAGCGCACTTTTCAAGTCGGTGACATGATTTTTCTTCGTCTACAGCCTTATAAGCAATCCTCCTTGAAAATCAAAGGGAATCAAATGATCGCTCCAAATATCTCTAGTCCATATAAAGTTCTTTATAAGATTGGGTCTGTTGCTTATAAATTGGCACTTCCTCCTTCTTCTCTCATTCAACAAGTGATTGGAACCAACATCAAAGAACAAATTGTTTTACCAGAACGGGATAATGAAGGATCCATCATTTCAGATCCAAAGGCCATCCTCAATAAGCGCACTTGTCAGCTTCATTCTTGGTCCATCACAAAGGTCTTAATTCAGTGGCACAACATGCAACCGAAGGATGCTACATGGGAACCGCTCCTTCGGATTCAGCAACAGTTTCCACGTCAAAAGCTTTGAGGACAAAGCTTTTTTTTTAAGAGGGAGGGGATGTTAAGAACCTGTGTCAACCCTCCTCTTTATTTTGTTAGTATATTTTATCGAACGCATATGCTTTTTAAGTCGTCCCATCAGTATGTTGTATTATCCCACATTCATGGGGGGTAATAGTTGTTTAGATTAGACTTAGTATATAATTATGTGTTGAGGCTAATGAAAGCATCGAATATTTATTTTGTATTGAGCTTGCTCAAAGGAGGTTGCCTCCTCGAAGTGGCCTGCGATTAATCAAATATCTTCTGTGATCCATAATTTCTGCTATATCATGCATTCTCATTGTTTATTGCAGGAGGTTCTCCAAAGTATTATAAAAGAAAAAGGGTTACATGGAAATATGGTATTATTCATTTTGCACCCAAGGATAAAACATGCCTGCACATTTGGAATCCAAGTCAGAGATGCTCTTTCCAGCCACTAGTTTCTAGGTAGGTCACTTATCCAAACATCCAATTGTTTTTAAAATGGAAGGAGAAGGTGAAGTGGATGTTCAAGCTAAGGAATTCAATAAATTGGAAGGTTTTTTTAGGACAGATATGGTGATGCCTTTGATACATTTTTATCATTTGGTCATGTTCATGAAATTAAGAATAAGATAAAAACCTTAGAAGCACAGGGAGCAGATGTAAATGGAGTCCATAGGTCTTATTTTCACCATTTTTTTCTAGACCAAACCCTAAATTTTCCATATTTTGTCACATGGTGTGAAACTAACTATTCCTAGTAAAAGAGGGTTATCATGGATTCTATCCAGTTAAAAATCCTTTGCCCCATAAATTCCCTGGTTATTAGAGATTCATTAGAAGTTATGCAGTCTTTTTCCCAAAACCTTGAAGATTCATGGAAGAAAACATAATTGAATTATACATGCATGCTACGACAGAAATGAAACAAACTTTCCTATTGAAAAGCCTTAAACTTGATGTCTCAGTAGACAATGTACCCTTCCCATTAGATATTGACCTATTTAATGAAGAATCCTAGTATATTCTTTCTTTGTTATGTCAATTTGTAGGGTTGATAGTGACAAATTTGTTCCTAAAACCTTGTTAAGTTTATTGTTTAGGTTGTCTGCATCAGTTGGAGTCTGAGCCTAGTATGTATTTTTGTCTTAAATTTGATGAATTCCTAGCTGAAAATATTCATTTATAGCTAGTGAATTTCCACATGACCAGACACTTCAGGTTTTAGTCATATTTGGTCATAATGTTCCTATATTTCAATGAAGAAAATCTACAGTTCCCTGAAATAGTTTTTACGACTGAGATCATAAATAATGACTTGAATTATATGAACCTCATCATGTTAGAAGTATATAGATTTATCTTTCAAGCAAAGCTTCCCAGATTTCTACTAGAAATGGAAGATGTGTTATAGTTTAGACCTGACAAAAGAATTGGTGACTGGTTCCTTTTAAAGGAACGTACTATCATCGGGGTTTATGGTTTTGTTCATGAACCCTATACTTTTCCTGCATTTTTGACACCAAGAGTTTTATCTCTAGAATTCATTAGACATAAGCTTATTGTGGAGAATGGATATTTTCTTAATTTTAGGAAAGCTTTTGAGATTAGGTTTCCTTTGAAAGTTGGTCCTTTCATTGTAAAGAATACATATACTCTCTCAGTGATAGAAGGATTGTTGCAAGATATGAACTTCATGAAAGCCTCAAAGATCACTTATGACCCACATGACATTATATCACAAAGAAGACAACATAATAAGAACAAGGCTTTTGATCATCAGGAAATAGAAGGATTGGTTGAGAAAGCTAATTTGATGGATTATCAATCAAGTGCAGAGGGTTCATAAAGTCTGCAATCAAACCCTTTTTCCTTGATGAAATTTGTTGGTATGTTAGTACCAAATCCCAGTAAAGCTGAAATAATTGGTAAAAGAAGTTTTCCAGAAATAATTGAAATAGAAGATGAAGATCAGGATTCTGCAAAAAGACCTAAACTTGATTTGGATAAAGAGCTGGTTGAATCAAAAGACAAGAAGATAAAAAAAAGAGGAAAAATTCAAGGTCCAGCCATTCAGATTCAAGAGTATATATTTGTTGAAGCACAAGAGGCTATTTCCAGTGACAAGTACCAGTCTAGAAATGATTTCTATACAAAAAATGGTCAAGACAAAAAAATTCTTCTGAAAAGGCTTTGAAACTTTTTCCTAAAGTCAGATATATCAGATAAAGAGGTTTCAGTGATAACTGTTAAGACCATATGAAGAATACCTTGAACTTAGCAGTGTCCTCCCATGACATAGTTTCAAATATGAGAATTAACTTGCAAAAGATCCCAGTTTCAGATAAAATTCATTTGCATAAACAAACTAGAGAAGTGATATATACTGATTTATTGAAGGCTACTCTGAAGGTTTCAAAGTTGCAGGCCACAGTGGGAAGATTGGAAAACCAATTGAAGCAAGAGAATATTGAAAATAAATCTTATCAAAATCAAATTAAGAAGCTTTAGGATGATCTTATGGAAATGGATAGTGAACCAAATAGAGGACAAGCCACAAAGAAGGTTTTGGCTGAGAAAGAGAATACAATCCAATTACTCAAGAAGAAACTGAGAATTCCAACTACTCAATTGATTCATGCATCTTAATTAACAACCTTAGAAAAGGAAAAGGATTCCTTATCCTAAGAGTTGAATGATAGTAAGGCAAAGTTGCCAAAATTTGTTGAAGAACAAGGTAAATGGGAGAAGGAAAGAGCTTCCCTCTTAGCTAAACTTGATGTTTTAAATGACAATCAAATAGTCTTGGAGAAAGAGAAAGAGGAAGAGAAAAAAGAAAAAACAATATGAGACATGCCAACAAAGTATGGAAGCAAGTACAGAGGGTAAAGGCCAAGATATGTCTTAGGTCAACTTGAAACAAGAAGAAAGTAAAGGATTGAAAATAGAAAATGAGAAGCTAGTTAAAGCAATTAAGAAAGAAGAAGAAGAAACGAAGAATTTTGAAGTTAAGAATAAAGAATTGCTCGAAAAAAATGAAAGCTAACAAAAAAAGTATCAAGACAGTTTCCAGTACAGGGGGTAGACATTTAATCTAGGATATTATTATCATTGAAACTACTAAAATGAGTCCTTATTTAAATTTTATAAAGGATAAATAAATAGTGATCAGTATAATAATACAGAGCTGTGCAATTATGAAGGAAACTCTAGACAAAAGGTTA
Organism: Pseudotsuga menziesii; assembly: GCA_001517045.1. NCBI lineage: Eukaryota > Viridiplantae > Streptophyta > Pinopsida > Pinales > Pinaceae > Pseudotsuga > Pseudotsuga menziesii. The sequence continues at coordinate 581,986 of LPNX010311764.1, read as the reverse complement.
GTAGAGATAGCTCATAATACCATAAATTTCCTAAATACTATGTAAGAAGAGGAATTGAAAGCAGTGGGAACCAGAGACAAAATCACAATGATAACTTGGGCAAGAAAATTCATTGGAAAGCATCATCATGTTGAATATGTCCAAGCAAAAGCAAATCAAATGTTACAATAGGTTAAGTCTTTTAAAGGCATTTTTCGAGAGTTTAAAAAAATACTCCCTTATTTTTAGGATGAAGAGGGTAAATTGATCCCTCTAATTATCAAGATTTTTTAGTACAAACTTGAATAGATCATAGAAAATTTGAAGATATGACCCAATCCCTAACAGGGAAGGTCATAATTGATAAGCTTGCAGTGGATTTTGATATTTTGAATCAATTCAAAATGATAGGTTTCAAGTTGTCTCTTATTTATTATGTGGATCACGTGGATTTAAGAGTTTTGGATAGAGAAATGACAAATTATGAGGTACCTTACGTTGAGCAAGGAAAACAGTTGAAAATTTTGGGAGGATGAGATATAAATTTCATCAATAAAGACACTTATCCAGAATATTCAAGCAAAGGATATGTCAAAGTCCACTTCAACGTGGAATTGAAATACTGTATAGTGTTTATGGAGATTTAGTTTTCAGTTGTATGACATATGTAGTAGGATAGTTACAAGATTCATATTTTTAGAAAATAGACAGTTAGGTATTAGTTGAAGGAGATTTTTGATGTACAAATGCATGTTTGCAATGTAATTTTTGTTGGAACCCATAGGAGCGAGACTCATTTTGTACTGAGCAGTTTTAAGTTGAATACAAAATTTTGTGGAGCCAAGAAAGAACTTTTCAAAGCAGAGATTCTTGTGTTGTTATTTTACAATCTATATTTCATTTTCTTATGTGCATGTTATTCATGTTGTCTACTTCCATAGTGTTATCTTTTCATGCTTGGATGAGATTGCGTTGAATTAGAATTCATACTTATATGGCCTGGTTCATAGGATTCAAGTATTCATAAACATATTTCCTCTAAAGTTAATATTAGATTCATCTTTATTTGTTTTCCATATTAATGGACTGTTCATCTTTCTTCTATTACCACAAGCAATCAAGAACTTGATTGTGAAAGAATAACTATCCCACCTTTGTGAAAAATTATATTGCAAAAGCCTTGTTTATCTTTAATAACTCATGATTTTGACTCCATGTCCAATGGTGTCCTCTTGTTTTATCCATTTCCATTATTGATTCAATTTATATAAAAATATCTTTGGCCACTGTATTTATTTGTTGACAGAGCCCTCTCTGGTAGGAAAGAAGCCAAATTTCCTCCTAAAGCTTGGTTTGAAAGGTTACCTTGGAACTATCCTTCCACAACCAAAGGGCGAATTCTGAGTGATAACAAATGCTATAGAATTTTTTATTGAGATTGTTAAGGACATATTGAAGATTGTTGCATAAAAATATGGGAAGTTGTTGGGTCAAAGTTTGATCTCTTTGGCATAAACAACAAATTTGGTAAGAAGATTGGGGTAAGTTTTTGTTTTGTACTTTGGTAATATTATTGTTGATTACTAACTTGGAAGGTATTATTCAGTGACTAAACTAAAGGAAAAACGACAAATAAGTACATTTCAAAACAAATCCCTCAAATATTGATCACATTGTTGGGTGTGGGGGTGAGCACATCCGCTAGTTAAGAACACTTTTTTTTTTTGTAATGCTTCAAATTCTATTAAACATTGGAATAAAAAATTTCATGTCCATGATGATTATAGGGTGTCCTTAGATAGTGAAACCACCAGCCTCACCAGTCAAAATTACAGACCTGTCTGGTATGATCATAACAAAAAAATCTTACTAGCATAGGACACCAAAAAATATTCCTATACCTCACTGTTTTGCAGTTTATAAAATTTTTTAACATAAAACTAAACAACAGACTGTAACAGAAATACTTGAAATGGAAATCTGAGCCTGAGAGAGGAAGAGACTTCAAAGGACACATAACCACAAATTATGGAGGGGGAACCTCCTCTAGGATGGGGAAACCCCATCCCCCATCCTCAGAGTTGGTAACATGATTTTTAACTGGAAGGGGAGAAGACATGCCGTTAAGTTCCTTGCTGTCGCAAACGCGCTTGAACAAAGGTTCGATGGTAGCGGGGATGGGAAAATGGATGCTAGTAGATACTGTCTGAACCAAATCAGATCCCTTTTCCATTGAATTTCCACCCGTTGCGCTGCCGCATCTCACCTCCTAATGCTAGCTTGTCTCTTCCCGTTGGCTAGGTGCTTCCAAGTCAAGGTGGAATCTAGGCCATTGAGCTTGTTGTCCAAGTTTTTCATCTTCGATTTGGTCGAGAGCACCATGATGCATGTCAAGCTGTAGTTGTGCAACATATCCTCAATCGAATTTCCCATCATATTTTTTATGAGCCAATAGTGGTTGATTTTCGCGCTGCCTCTACTAGTGGTAAGATGTTCGTTAACTAGATGAGCCTCCCGGTCATCGTTCAAGACTCATATAGGCGTGGAGATTTTGGCTTCATATCCTTCCTTGACCATTAAGCTAAATCCACACTGATTTTTTCATTGGACACTACTGCCTCTCCTTGGGGTTCCTCTTTTCCTTGACATAGTAGAAACCAGAGAAGGATTATGCAGCGAAGGGGAGCAGTACTGCTGCAAGACGGAAAGCAAACTAAAACCTTTGTACTGCATGGAGAACCAACTGAGAAGAGTCGAGGAGAAAAAATAGAGACAAATACCACCAAGAACGACAAAGACCCACCAAATTCTCCCTCCCGCATCCATCTCTCACCACCTTAACTATCTTTGTTGTACAATCCCAATTCCGACACGCTCGAAATCAACCGCCATCAAAACCAGAATTAATGGTGATGGAACAAGTTCGGATATCATCATTCTCTAGAAGGGACATCCTCACCCACCCGCAATGAAGTGCTGGGGGGATGGGGACGGGAGTTAAAGACCTTGGCATGTGTGGTGCCACACAACCAACTCCTATATCGAGGCGCTATGCACTGTCGATGGGACAGGATGGCACACACATTCGTGTAGTTAAGAAGAAAATCTTATTATGGAAACTCCACACCTTTTTGGCATCAATGAAAAAGTAATATGGAGTTTCTTAAGCATCAATATTGTCTTAATTGGTTTGATCCATTGGATTTCTCAGGTATCCCGAGATATCCAAATCAACTCGATAATGATGTTTGGAAGGAATCCATCCAAATTTTTTGTCAATGTGAGAGTACAATTGCAATGCATATTATGTTATTCAGATGTTTTCTTACAATTTTGGGTGTGGTGCACAAGAATGTCAAAATGAAGTTGGTCATAATGTCTCTTGATTTGCGCAATAACGAAGATGTGATAGATTGGGAACTTCCTGATAAAGGGATGCCTTCACTTGTACATTTAGTCAAGACATTTAGCAAGGAATGGGATCCTAATGTCGATGAAAAACTTATCAAATCTATGACTACCCCTCCTTGAGAAAGGCATGTACAAGAGGAATCCCTTGAAGGTGAATATAGTCACGAAGATCAAGGCCTAGAAAAGTCTCATGAAGAAGCCATTATTGAAAAGTCTTCTGTTGGATATTTTATTGAGGAAGTTAAATACAACAACATACGAATCTTATGATCTCTGAAGGAAGTAATCTTGAAAATAAAGATGAAGGTGCTCTAGAATGTGAAGTTCAGAATGCCCATGATCAAGACCGAGAGAAAGGCTTTGAAGAAGAAACATATAAATATCAACAAGCCTAAATTGGAGAAGATGGTAGGGTTTCATAGTGTGATGAAGAAAATGATGATTATTGTAGGTTTCTTGACCCTCCCATTTATGATTCTTTAAGGGATCAGAGTATTGTTCTTGAGCATTTGGGACACATTAGGTTCCACGTTAGACACCTATGATTTTTTCAGCCATGCGAAATTGAAGAGGGTGTTAGTTTAGATAAAAGAGAGCCAATTTTTTTTAGATTCATAACACAACGAAGAAACTATTGAAAAACCATCCTCTATTCAAAAGAATCATGAATACACTACATATGCATCTGTTTGTTCTCTTGAGGATAATATGTATGGGTATTTTTTTACTAGGGAAGATGATCACCACTGATGTGATCACATACATTATCCTAATGAGCATGAAATGGGTGTGGATTCTTGGAAATTTATGGGAAATACCACTTATGAATTTTCCAATGAGGAAAATGAAAATATTGAAGAACTTGGAAGACCAATACAAATGAGTTTTATCAGGATGAAACCCAGTCATGATTTCTTACCATTAATAATAATAAAGGGCTATATATGGGGATATATGTTGGTGATGTTGAAGAATTGAGTTCACATTTGAGTCTAGTATAGTTGATTTCTTCTAGCATTCTCAGTCATGCATCTTGAGGACTAACATGCATTTTGGACAACAAGATCTACTGATAAGTTTTAGATGATGGAATTCAATGGGGTCAACTACTGATCATTTATGAATGCATATATCATATTAACTTCCCCATCTAGTCGTTCTTCTCATTTTTCTTTTCATCTATAATTTGATGGTAAAATAACATGGTTAAGTATGAGGCTCCTTTGCATGGATTTGATTTAGCTAAGATTGTGATATTAAATTGTTATAAATTATTGGAGACTCTGACCTTAGTGTGATGCAAGTAAAATAAATTTTTTCCTGCAAAAATGAAAGGTTGAAAAAATACAGGGATGATGTCCACCTATCCATGGAAGATTTCATTGCCATATCTTTAAAAGTGCCCCCCAGAGCTTAGAAACAACATGCATATGCATTAGCAGTTTCCATTTCCAACTTGTTTCCATGTGACGACCTTGTAAAAGAAGGGAATATGGAAATAGCTTTTAGATCGTCCATGCCTGATAATATGGGACATTGGAAGGTGTTTGATGATGATGAGAAGATACACAAGTTTACAAATAACACATTAGATTTTTTTCAACCTCACTATGCAGATATCCTTTCTACTTTTGACAAACATTTGGGGCAGCAAACAAATTTTGGAGAACAAGTGTATGATCTAGGAAGCTCGCACTTGATCCCAGCCCAAGCATGGATAGAAAGTGCTTATGAGAAAGGTAGTTCTCTATCACTAGAGTTTGCAGGCTTCCAGACCTATGATCTTCTATATAATTGCAACTACATTACTATGAAGGTAATGGCATATACTTAGTTCATAATTAACGTGCTTTTGTCTTGTATTATTTCCAAAGATAAAGGAAGAAGTCCTAGCATAAATTATATGCTAAGTTGGATTTACTAGTGTTATGATTTCACTTAAATTTTCTCTCTCATCATGCTTAGAATAGGTAGGTGGGTTGCATAATATCTTACATAAGCATTTGGATTTCTTCATTTACTTTTACCCATGCATTGCAATTGTTATTTATTTCATTTCATTTTGATTTGAACAAGGTAGGATGGAAGTGTTTTCCTCTGATGAGTTTGATAAAATTATTGTTTGAAGTATGTGTAGGTCTATAGGTCCCAAAAGATTCATAGGTTCTCACACACTCCTGAGAGAAGCGCATGTCATGTAGTTGGAGTCAATTATTACCCTCCAAATACTCTGCAATGTTCCATACCATATTTCCACATAGGAGGGATCCTTTTTTATTTAAAAAGTCCAAGTCAGGGCTTGATTTATGTAGAGTGTTGGATTGGAAGGGCTAAAAACCCATTGTTTGGTCATGGCGGGTCCTCTTAGTTTTCATTCCAGGAGTTGTTTTCTTAGTGGTATTGTTGACTGCCCCTTGATGGGAGGAAGTCCCTCATCATGTTGGGTCATTTGTGCCTAGCATTGGTGTTGGATGCTTATTTGGATGACTCCATTTTGACACATGGCTTATGGGATCCCAGCCACACTCATGTTTATGGTTTGTAGAAAGTGATTGCGCATGTAAGGGTTGCCATACATGTCTTAGCACACCTCATTATGCCCACTTGAAACTATTTTTATTATGTATTGACGTTCATCTTAGCTAAATTGATGATGATGTTGAACCTTTTTGTTGTCCTTGATGTCAAAGGAAAAAATAAACAAGGCTAATGTTGTCACTAATAAACCAACAAGGTATGTGCAAACCACTGAAGTCAAAGGTAAATGAAGGATTAAGGTCAAACACCAAATTTGATGAAGGAAGAATATGTGAAAATGAAATAGACAGAAAAGCATAGAGACAAAATGTGGAAGTCCAGTGAGTGCAAATATCCCACTATAACATGGGACATAGGTGCACATATAACAACCTTGAAGAAGAATTTAGAAGAAGAATATGAATATTAAGGACGTGCACACATACCACTACGGTATGAGACTTATGTAAGAATTCATAAGAAGAATATGATGTGCGCAAACAACACTAAGAAATACAAAATTATGTGTGAGATCCCTACAAATATAGTGGCATATGTGCGCTAAACCCCACAACGTTGGATTGTGGAAAGTTGCACGGCGACGCAAAATATAACTTGATAAAAAAGCAAAAAATTTGGGGTGTTATTCAAGTAAAATGAATTTCAAATTGTAGACACATCTCTTAGATCAGAATAGCATAAATAAGTGAGAGATGGATGTGTTGAAGTAAGCGTGTTGGGTGAATAATTGAAGATAATATGTTTGGGCATGCTTCATAATTCTTGGGGTATCAATGGCTCGTTGATCATAGAAGAAGCATATACAACATAGTCAAATTACACAGATCAACAGAAGATGAATACCAAGAAGAGCACAAAGTAGAAGGATACTTGGTATTAGGATGTGCGAGTGCAGGATTGCAGATGTGATAAAATATGTGTAGAAGCGCAGATATCTGATGTTCATAGCATTGAATAGTGCATAAACACATATTGCAGATTGTAGAAGTAACTCAATGTTCATAGATATTTGAAGATTATGTGATACAGAAAAAATGAATAAATTAGAGATATTGTTGCACATTGTAGATAATTCAATTGACTATTTAACACAGATAACCAATGGCAAGACACATACAGGAAGAACTACAACAATTGCATATCGTTGAGTCACACATCGCAGATAAGCTAAATTGCATATTTTAGTTATTTGATACACACCTATTTTATATCAGGGAGGAAGGAAGGGGTAAGGAAAAGGGAGTTGGAGCTTCTTTCCAGTAGCAGCTGGTAAAATAATCAAGGAGTTGGAGCTTCCTTCCAGTCAAAGCTGGTAAATACAATTAGGAGTTGGTGCCCCCATTGGAGATTGAATTCTTTAGCATGTTAGCTCCTAATTACTGCAAGTTAGAGCTTACACAAAGAGATAGATATCTATTCAGGTTGGTGCATGAATTTTGGGAGTCGGTGCTTGCGCAGATCAAAGTCTTTATAGATCAATGCTAGTATTTACTAGGTTGATTATTGTGTATCAGGTTGGCGCCTAAGTGAGTCAGTGCTCACAATTGGTGATTGTTTTCTCCCACCAATGTAATAATTCTTTTTACACACACACACACACACTCATTTAAGATTTTGTGTGTGAATGTGTTTATTATTGTTTTAGCAGAAAAGTTTTAAGTGGTGAAAATTTGTTCAAGTGAAATAATTTGAAATCTGCACTATATATTGATTCACCCCCCTCTCAGTATATAAGATAAATCCAACAATTGGTATCATAGCGGGTGTCTTCAGTAACAACTTAATATCTGGAAGATAGATCCAATGTAGATAATGAATAAACATGAAATACTCATGACAATGGAAGATGTTTTCAAAATTGAAGAATCGAGAGATGAAGAAGTGGTTGAAGTAGACCTCGAAGGAGAACTAATTAGTGCTTTGGAGGAAATAGAAAAATCTAGAAATAAAAATAAGGTTATGAAGGAGCAACTTTTAAAACAAAAGGAAAATGCTGAGGTAACGAGAAAGTAAAAAATGGATACAATGGAACAACTAAAACACAAGGAGGAAAGGTGTGAGAAATTGGATACCAAAGTCACTTTCCTCAAAGAAGAGATGCACAAGAAAAATGACCAGTTGAACCTCCAACATAAGTATAGAAATAGTACCGACGCTCTAGAAGAAAATCAAATACAAATATCAAAGAACACATGAATAAGTTATAGAGACTCAAAGCATCAAAGCCTTGATACAAAAATAAGGATCTATGTAGATGTAGTCAAAGAGTCTATTTCAAGAAGTGCCCAGATTGGCGAAAAGAAGAATCCCTTCCTTCAGAACATCGACTTTGCACAACCAGGAAGCTCTCACATCACAAGGTACCAAACACTTTTCATATGAAACTGTTATTTCTGTAATACTTTTGGCCACAAAGAAATAAATTACAAATCCCATATGAAAGACTGTTCTGAAAAGAATAGATCCTACTATGGGAAGAGTGATATTAAAAATTGTCAAAATCTCTGAAGGAAGACTTAAATTCCTTCAGTTCCTTAAGTGCAAATTGTGAATGTCAAAAATGTGTCAATAATGGGCATATGACTAAGGATTGTGAAAATATATATTAATTGTCGAAATCAATTGAAAATAGTCTTTTTAAAAGAAGCTCTAAAAAATTTGCTAGAAAAATTCTGATCAAATGAGTCATGAAGGATGCAACTTGGCACTGCATGCACATAAAAAAAAGGGCCAATGGTATATTTACAGTGGATGTTCCAAGCAAATGATAGGTGATAAAGAACATTTCTTGAATTTTAAAGAAGAAAAGGGAAGAAATGTGTACTTTGGAGACAATGGATCGACCAAAATTATTGGAAAGGGCATGGTTAGTCTTGGAAACCAAAAAACCAAAGTCGAAAATGTATTCCTAGTTGAGAATATGAAGCATAACCTCCTCAGTGTAAGTCAAATGTGTGACCAAGGACACACACTCATTTTTTACTCAAAGAAATGAAAAATAAAAGACAAAAGTACATACATTTTAGTAGTGATCACATCGAGAGCATCAAACAATGTCTACATATTAGATGAAAAGGAAGAAAAATGCTATTCGAGGAAAAAGATGAAAGTTAGATTTGGCATAGACGAATGAGTCATATAAACTTGACAACCTAGTCAAGTTTAGTAAAGAACAAGTTGTTAGAGATATCCCAAAGATTACAATTCCCATACAATATGTTTGTAAACATTGTCAACATGGAAAACAAACAAGAGTGAGTTTTAAGATAAAGGAAACACTATAACAAAACCATTGGAGTTAGTTCATATGGATCTATGTAGACCCACAAGAACCAAAGGAATGAATGGTGAATTTGATTTCCTGCTCTTCATAGATGACATCACTTGAATGACATGGGTCTTCTTCCTCAAGAAAAAATTAGAAACTTTTGAATGCTTTAAATTCTTTAAGGAAGTAGTCGAAAACGAAACTAATCTAAAAATTAAATGTCTAAGATCATATAATGGTGGAGAATACACCTCAAATAAGTTTGAGTATTTCTGTGAAATACATGGAATCAAAAGAAGTTCTCAGCAGATAGAACCTCACAATAGAATGATGTAGCTGAAAGGAAAAATAGAATAGTGCATGAAATGGATAGGACAATGTTAAATGATTCCAAACTATTTGACATCTTATGGACACGGGATATTCATACTACCATTCACATTTTAAATAGAGGGAAAATCAGAGCTGGTAGTAACATGACTCCATATTAACTATGGAAAGGAAGAACAGCTACTGTCAAACATTTTCGGATATTCAGAAGTAAATGCTACATACGAATAAATGATGAGAATCTTGGAAATATTGATTCAATATATGATGAAGGAATATTTCTTGGGTATGCGACTAGAAGAAAAACATACAAATGTTACAATCTAAGGATGAATAAGATATAATAGAAATCCCATATGTAAGAATATATGAGGATTTCAAAAAAAAAAAAAGATGACGATGATGATCAACCTATATTTGAACAACCTTTAAAAGTTACATGAGATGAAGAAAGGATTACAGAACAATGAGACAACTTGTTTCGACAAGAAACAGAGGAAGAAAGTCGAGAAAGCCAACTAGATACAAAAAATCCCTCTAGGTTTGTTTGAAAGAATCATTCAGAAGATATGATTATAGGAGATAAAATTGTTAGTGTAGGAACAAGAAGAAGATACTTAACAGATTGTATCGGACAAGTGCACTTCTCCTTGTTGTCTCAAGTAGAACCAAATTGTTTCAATGAAGCCAAAATTGATGAACATTGGATCGAGGTCATGGAAGAAGAATTGATTCAAATTGAGAAGAATCAGACTTGGGAAATTGTTCCAAGACCCAAATACAAAATTTTATAGGAAAAAAATGGGTTTTTAGAAAAAACACAAAGCGGAAGGATAAGTTGTGAGAAACAAGGAAAGGTTGGTATGCAAAGGATATGTGTATATTGAAGGAATAGACTTTGAAGAAAAATTTGCTCTAGTATCTTGAATGGAAGCAATCAGAATGTTTCTAGCCTATGCATGCTCTGAGAACATCATGGTTTATCAAATGGACGTCAAATCAACCTTTCTAAATGGAGAATTAGAAGAAGAAGTATACATAGAACAACCAGAAGGGTTCTCTCTCTCAGACAATAAAGATTGTTAGTTTTTCAACATTAATATAGAATTATTAGGATCTTTAACTGAGAGAATAACAAGTACAACAATCAAACACAAGAGACAATGAACACAGTGTTTTTCCTTGGGGAAACCATAAAGGAGAAAACCCCGCAACTTCCTCAAAGATAGAATCAACACCAAAACAGTAAAAGCCCCAAAACAGTAAGTGATCTCCCGGCAACAGTAACCTTCTTCTTATCTAGCCCTAGTGTCTTCTCCTTCCTCAACTATGCGCTACACTTGAGTGTGGATGAGTTGTGTGATAAATAGAGACTCCAGTTCTCTATTTATACTAATCCCGACATGACTAAAACCCTGCTAGGTCCGACCTCTACTAGGACAGTCTAATAACCCTAGTGCCCCGGAACTGCAAGGACTTTAACCCTTAGACAATCGGAGGGTTACTCACTATGACTTGACATGACTTGTTTACATTATTGATCCTCCCGATCGGAACATCGGGGCATGACAATATGACTCAATTACATTATAGATACATCCTAGAATAAACATCGGGTTACAATACATAAGATACATAGATGAATACATTCTGAAGTTACAAATACATCAACACTCCCTCTTAACTAGGAAGGTATTCTTTCGACACAATTTTCAGCACTGGTCTTCTTCTTTGTATTAGCTGGATCATCTTGTCATCTGCATCTCAAGTCTTCTGAGTCTTCAAGTCATCTTCATCTTTGGATCTAGATCATCATGGGACATCATCACTGGATCTGGATCATCACTAGATCTGGATCATCATTGGGCATCATTAGTGGATCTGGATCATCACTGCTGGATCATCACTGCTGGATCATCATCACTAGATCTGGATCATCACTCGATCTGGATTATCACTGGCTATCATCACTAGATCTGGATCATCACGGGTGCTATCTCATGATTCTTCTCGTCACAGGAAGTTCTACAGAGCCAACCCTTTTTCATGCTGGTTGTAGGCCTAGCCTCCATGTAGTCTTCTTTAGCACTTATATCTGATCAACACATGATCGAATAAAGACTCATCATTTCTATCTGATCAACACATGATCGAAGAAAGGCATGCCTAGCACTTACATCTGACCTACTCATCAGAAAGGCATGCCCAACACTCACATCTAATCATGTAGGAACCAATCCTATAATCATATCAGAAAGGCCCAACACTTACATCTGATCAACACATGATTGAAGAAAGGCTTCAACATCTCCATCTGATCAACACATGATAGAAGATAGATACTGCACTTACATCTGATCAACACATGATCGAAGAAAGACACTACACTTACATCTGATCAACACATGATCGAAGAAAGGCACAACACTTATATCTGATCAACACATGATCGAAGAAAGGCTCAGCACTTATATCTGATCAACACATGATCGAAGAAAGGCACAACACTTATATCTGATCAACACATGATCGAAGAAAGGCTCAGCACTTATATCTGATCAACACATGATCGAAGAAAGGCTCTGCACTTACATCCACCCAGGCGGGAACACATCCTTCTCACAATGATGGAAGGACTTGCACTCATATCTGATCTTGTAGGAACCAATCCTACAGTCATATCAGAATGGCCCCCAGTCCTCCTCGATTGAGCTACCTGGTAACTGACCAGGTGCCTCCATTCTCCTAGAGAATGGCAGTTTCCCTTACATCCGACCTACCCGTTGGAATGGCCAACACTCACATCTAACATGGAAGGAACTTAATCCTTTAGCCATGATAAAATGGTTCAGCCCTTACATCTGATCAAGTGGGAACACATCCCTCTGTCACATTAGAATGGATTCTCAGTCCTAGACTGAGTTTTCCTGGTAATTGACCAGGTGCCCCCATTCCTAGAATGGCAATTGCCCTTACATCTATCCTACTCGATAGAATGGACAACACCCATATCTGACATGGAAGGAACCAATCCTCTCACCATGACATAATGGCTCAACCCTTACATCTGACCATGGAAGGAACCAATCCTCTCACCATGTCAGAATGGATATGGGTCTCATCATTTTCTCTTGGAGGAAACCTTGATCTGGAGAACACCAAGCTTCTCCCTGAAGTACTCAAACTTCAGCCTAGCCAATGGATTCGTCAATACATCAGCTATATGTTCCTCCGTCGCAACATACTGGAGCTTCACTGCTCCCCTCTACAACATATCCCTGATATAGTGATACTTGATCTCAATATGCTTCGACTTGTCATGGAACACTAGATTCTTTGACAACTTCACACAACTCTGGTTGTCAAAATGTATACAAGTAGCATCCAATTGGAGATCAAATATATCAGACAGTAGCTTTCGTAGCCATACTTCCTCACAACTAGCTGAACAAGCTGCGACATACTCTACTTCAGCTGTACTCAGTGCCACACAGGATTGCTTCCTACTAAACCAAGAGATCACACCTGATCCCATACTGAAGCAACACCCTGAAGTGCTCTTCCTATCAATGGCACTGCCTACCCAATATGAATCAACATAACCCTCTGGGTTAATATTTTGATTCGCATCGTACTTGAGCCCATAATCAACTGTACCCTTCAGGTACCTCAGAATATGCTTTGCAGCAATCAAGTGAACATTTCTCGGATCTGTCAAGAACTGGCTGAAGGTGTTCACAACAAAGCAAATGTCTGGTCTCATGTTCGTCAGGTACATCAATGACCCAATCATTTGACGATACATCGTAGCATCAACCGACTCTGATGAAACATCACTCAATAGATTCAGGTTCGATGCCATAGGTGTGGCCATAGCCCTGCAGTCCATAATCCAAAACCTCTTCAGGATCTCTACTGCATACTTCCCTTGTCCAAGGAAGATTCCATCTGTACTCTGCCACACCTCCATACCTAGAAAGTAATGCATCATCCCCAAGTCCTTCATTTGGAACTCAGCAGCAATCTTTCTCTTCGTATCAGCAATCAACCCATTTGTACCTGTCACAAATAGATCATCTATATATAGTAGAAGCATCATTGGGTTGCCATCCTCAACCTTATAGTAAAGGTTGGAATCTGCTTTACTCTTGGTAAAGCCCAAATTGGATAGAAAGCTGTCAATTCTGCCGTACCAGGTCTTGGGTGCCTATTTCAAATCGTACAGTGATTTCTTCAATCTACATACATGAGACTCTCTGTTATGTGTCTCAAAACTGAGTGGTTGTTCTACACACACTTCCTCTTCCACTACACCATTCAAGAAGGAAGTCTTGAAATCCATCTGGTGTATCTTCCATTTCATCACTGCAGCCAGAGCAAGTACTGATATGATGGAAGTGTATTTGGCTACAGGTGCAAAGGTTTATTCATAGTCTATTCCTTCTTTCTGAGAGAAACTCCAAGCTACAAATATTGCTTTATACTTTTCAATGCTACCATCTACAGCATGCTTGATCTTGTAGATCCATTTGGAAGTTACAACTGACTTCCCTTCTGGTCTTGGGACAACATCCCAAACATCATTCTTCATGATCGATTGATATTCTTCGATCATAGTATCCTTCTATTCTTTCAGTTCTGCCGCTTCTTCATAACTGGAAGGTTTTTTATCAATGAAATCACATAGTAAAGCTACATACCCGGAGCAGGATCTGGTCCTCTTTCTTTCTCTGTGATTCTCTTCTGGAGCCCCATATATTCCTGCACCTTGGATAAGTTCATGTACCCAAGCAGGTTTCCTCTGATGAGGATTCTTCTCCAGCGGTGGATCTACAGGTCTTTGTGGTTCTTCGAAATCTCGATCTTCTTCTTGAGCTTCTTCGTTCATGGTTGTGTCATGAATTCTGTGTGCTTCTACTTCTGCTTCTTCAGGTTCTTCAGTAGGTCTCTTTCTGGATTTGTTGTAAGCTGTGTCTTCATCAAATGTCACATCCCTGCTAATGTCAATCTTCTTGTATCCTGGGAAATATATTCTGTAAGCCTTCGAGCTTTCATACTATCCCACAAATATGCCCTTCTTTTCTGAAGGATCTAATTTTGTTCTCTTCTCGTTTGGAATGTGTATGTACACAGGACAGCCGAATATTCTGAGATGGCTGACTTCTAGTTTCTTGCCGAAGAAGACTTCTTCAGGAGTCTTGTTCTCGAGTACTCTATGTGGAGTATGGTTCTGTACATACACTATTGTTCTGGTAGCTTCAGCTCAAAGATGCATAAGAAGATCTTGATCATGAAGCATGGCTTTTGCAGCTTCCATGATGGTTCTGTTCTTATGTTCTGTAATACCATTCTGTTGTGGATTATAAGGAGTGGAAAACTCCCTCTTAATCCCTGATTCTTTGCATAGCTCTTTGAATTCATTCGAAGTGAATTCTCCGCCATTATCTGATTGAAAAGTATTGATCTTCTTTTCAGTGTGGTTCTCAATCAAGGCTTTGAATTCCTTGAATTTTCTGAATACTTCGTCTTTGTTCTTCATGAATTAAACGCATGTATTTCTAGAAAAATCATCAATAAAAGAAACATAGTATGCATACCCGCTTAGTGAGTTTGATGACATAGGACCGCATACATCGGAGTGGATGATTTCTAGTATGCCTTTGGCTTTGCTTTCGCTGCTAGGAAATGTCTTCTTTGTATTCTTCCCTTTCGCACATCCTTTGCAGACCCCATCATGTTTTGCTTGGAATTCTGGAAGACCTTCAATAGCCTTGCTCGCAATAGGTAGTGCTCTGTAATGCACATGTGCAAGCCTTCTATGCCAAAGCTCATTTAGCTCTACTGTGTCATGGATCAAGGCTTGTTATAGATGGCCCTTCAATTTGTACAAACCTCCTTCTTGTTCTCCAACACTACTGCATCATCAATAGTCTTTCCTTTTGGCCACATGATGACTTGACCATCTATGAATGCAACTTTCATTCCTTTTGCATCCAATGCTGATATGGAGAGAAGGTTCTTCTTGAGTGCTGGCACAAACAATAATTCTTTCATTGTTAGAGACTTACCCAAGTCTAGTTTATATGAAGATTACCCACTACCTTTTATTGGATATTGGTAGTCATCTCCTAGCTTCACCTTGTGAGGTGATTCATGTTCTGACAGTCTCACAAAGGATTCCTTGAATCCAATCATATGTTTAGAAGCTCCACTATCTATAAGCCAATCATCACTTCCATGAGTAAGGTTACCTGTGAGAGCGGAGATCAGAACATATTCATCCTCACTTGAAGAATATTCACTTTCATATCTAGATCTCTTCTTGGATGGTTCATCATCCTCTGCAACATGAGCATGATGTATTCTTTTGTTCCCCTTCTTCTTATGAGAGTGACCCTTGTTCTTAGGACAGTCTTTTGCAAAGTGTCCTCTTTCATCACATGTATAACATCTCAATTTTGATAGGTCCCTTCTAATGTTATCTCTATGATGAGGATCCTTACCTTTAGAGTAATGAGATCTTCTTCTGCTTTTCTTGGAGTGGACTATGAGAGATTGGTATTCACTTCCCATCTTCTCTTCTTGAGCTGCTATCCGTGTTTCTTCTTGAGAACATTCTTCCCATAGTCTGCTGAATTTGACTAACTTATTTCTAGCATAGATTCCTTGGATGAAAGAATCCCATGACCTAAGAAGGACATTCAGTGTTGTCATCACAATCTCTGCATTCTCCACTTCTTCATGTACAGCTTCTAATTGTTCCTTGATCTGAGAAACCGTTGTGAAGTAAGACTGGATGGTCTCTGCATTCTAAATCTTCACATTCTTCAGTTGATTTCTCAGAGTCATCTTCCAGTTTATGTTCTTCCCTTCGAACAATTTGGTTAGGGCATCAAACATAGCTTTAGGTGTCTTGAGAGAGGACACCTGTGGGATAAGGTGATCCTTGATAGAATCAGCAATGATCCTCTTTGCCATAACCATCTTCTTCTTATGTAAGGATTTTTCCTCATCTCCCTTTGGAACTCGAACCTCCTCATGAATGTAGGAGTCTAATTCATTCTCTTCCAGGACCAGGGAGATCCTATACTTCTAGGCTCTGATGTTATCAGCTCCCTCAAGCTTTTCATCAAGCTTGGTATGATGAGACATATTAAACTGAAAATCTCAAATGGAAATACAAAATATCTTAGATCTTACCAGGTTAAGATGTTGGATCTGAAACTTGAGCTGAAATCCTGTAGAGTTGGTTCAGGAGCAAATTAGGGTTTTGCTTTTTCAAATATCTGTCCACTCAAATGCCTTGAAATTTGTCCCTAACTTCAATTTTGGGGAGGAGCTCAATCCAAGCCTAGGCTCACTGAAAAATTCCTCTTCTGTGAAAAGCCCTAATTTTCGGCAATAGTGTCGGGTCCAAAACTTAAAAACCTCAGAATTGGATTCTTCTTCGACAGAAAGATGCGCCCTAAGGAGGAGAGTTATTCCACCTTACCTTTGCTGAAAATCTATGGAGGAAGATCCACAAACTAGGAAGCCCTAGTTCCCACAGCTACACAGTGTCTTGTTCTCAGGTTAGCTCTGATACCATGTTAGTTTTTCAACATTAAGCTAGCATTATTAGGATCTTTAACTGAGAGAATAACAAGTATAGCAATCAAACACAAGAGACAATGAACACAGTGTTTTTCCACAGGAAAACCATAAAGGAGAAAACCCTGCAACTTCCTCAAAGATAGAATCAGCACCAAAACAGTAAAATCCCCAAAACAATAAGTGATATCCCGACAGCAGTAACCTTCTTCTTATCTAGCCCCAGTGTCTTCTCCTTCCTCAACTATGCGCTACACTTGAGAGTGGATGAGTTGTGTGATAAATAGAGACTCCAGTTCTCTATTTACACTAATCCTGACATGACTAAAACCCTACTAGGTCCGACCTCTACTAGGAGAGTCTAATAACCCTAGTGCCCCAGAACTGCAGGGACTTTAACCCTTAGACAATCGGAGGGTTACTCACTATGACTTGACATGACTTGTTTACATTATTGATCCTCCCGATTGGAACATCGAGGCATGACAAAATGACTCAATTACATTATAGATACATCCCAAAATAAACATCGGGTTACAATACATAAGATACATAGATGAATACATTCCGAAGTTACAAATACATCAACAAAGATTATGTTTGCAAATTGAAAAAGGTGTTATACAGACATAAACAAGCATTGAGAGATTGGAATTCAAGGTTAGATAGATATATGTGACAACAAGGATTAAAAAAGGGTCATGTAGACAATAATTTGCACATAAAGTTTGAGGATGGATAAATGACTATAATCGAGGTTTGTGTAGATCACATTATTTTTGGAAGTAGTGATGACATAATCAAAAATTTTCCCTAAACTTGCAAAAATAATTTGAAATATCCATGCATGGAGAACTATCCTTTTTCTTGGGGCTACAAATATCTCAATTGAAGAATTACATATTCATCTCTCAAGCTAGGTATGCGAAGGAAATGCTAAAAATATTGAACATGGAATATTTCAAACCAGTATGTACTCCCATGATTATTGGATGCAAATTGAGCAAAAAAGATGAAGCAAATGAACTAGATAAAAAGCTATATCAGTCAATGATTGGAAGTCTGTTATATGTGATGGACTCGAGAACAAATATAATGAAAGCTATAGGACTAGCTGCAAGATTTCAAGCTACATCCAAAGAAGCTCATGTCCAGGTGGTAAAGAGAATTTTTAGATATCTAAAAGGAACCATGGATCTTGGATTATGGTATCCACGCAGTGAAACTTGACATTGGAAGCATACAAAGATGAATACTGGGTAGGAAGTATTGATGATATAAAGAGCACAAGTGGAGTAGCTTTCTTCTTATGAAAATGCTTAGTTTCCTAGCTAAGTAAGAAACAATCCTCAATGTCTCTATCCACGACAAAAGCATAGTACATTTCCGCAACAACATGTTGTGTGCAATTCCTATGGGTGAAGCAAAATTTTAAATATGATCAAGTAGAGTATAACAAACCTATATCAATCTTCTACGACAACACATGCACACTCAATATCTCAAAAACTCTGGTAATGCATTGTAAAACCAAACACATTCCCATAAAATATCATTCTATAAGAGGATAGGTTTCTAAAAATATAGTGAAATTGGTATATGTGGATACAAAGGAAAAAATTGTAGACATATTCACAAAGCCACTTCCTAGAGAGACTTTTGAGTATCTGAGAGGGAAACTAGGAATAGTTTCCGCTCCACAATAATTTGTGACAAGGAATAATGACATAGTTCAGTGTAATGTTGGCTTGATTTTCTGACTTTGGCCAACTATAGAGAATTAACCCACACAAGGCGCTTAACACAATCCTCTATGTGTTTGGTGTAGCTAATTCTCCCAGGTTATGGTCCTACTACCATCTAAGCTTTGCTCTCTTAAGGAGAGTCTTTGGGTTTAAATTCAAAAAAAGTATTCATAAAAATACCCAACAAATGAAGAGTTATCCAACTTCTAAAATAAACTATCTATTTAGCAACTGCTATATTAGTACTAGCTATTTATCTACGAGCTATGTTAACCTATCTTGGCCAAGAGCAGTTCTACTAATTATTTTCACTTGTTGTACTCTAAACAATGGCTTTGAAGATATAACATACTACAAGAAAAATCTCATTAATCATATTATAATCCCAATAAGGAGTAAATTACAGTAATCCATTATAAGAAATAATAATAAATTATTACTACCTAGAACATATGTATTGTCACAAAAACAACAAGTTATATTATGTTCAATATTTGAAAGATAATGGTTATTACTGATCATAACATATATACAGATAGATAATAAGAACAATAAAGTAAATGAATAATGACATCAAAGTTAAATCTGATAATGAAAATGATCTAATTATAACAGTAAAACATCATATAGTCAGAAATTTAAACATGGTGTATTTGAAAGTATAAATATAGTCAATATAACAGATTAAAATGTGCATGTAAATCAATATATAAAAGAAAACTGTAAAAAGAGTTGATATTCATATATAACTGTTGTTGATGAAATTGTCATTGATGCCAACATGGACTTACAGTGGCCCCACAGGTTGTCATTGATGCCGCCAAGTCTCACTTGTAGTGCCTTGGATACCTTACAGAGTGGGTTTGTGCCTTGAAGCACCTTGTACCCAGTTGAAAAGGTCCCTATACCCACAAGGCTAGATCTTGAATCCACCACCTTAATGAAGATGTTGAAGACCCTGGATATGGTCTTGAAGCCTTGATAAATATTGGAGAATCCCTAGATAGGTTGGAGAAGCATTAATGACCCATTCTATTGTCATTCATGCTCTGATGGTGCCATGGTACCCCAAGAGAAGGCCTTGCAATCCCACAGGTGATGTCATGATGGATCTTGACCCTTGGAGGTCTCCTGGTATGGGTGAGGTGGTTGAAGAAGCCCATGAAGCCTCCTACTTGATGAAGAAGCTCTTAAAGAAGGCCTTTGACCCACATAAGTCCTTTGATCCACACTTGATGGTTTGATGGACCGTGCACTCTTAAATGTGATGATGAGGACATAAATGATTTGATAAAGACCTTGATACATATGTTGACTTGATTGTTGTAGATCCACATGATGACCATGATAGAGCTCATTGCTTGATTGATGATGTCCTTATATCTGCCTTGTGATGAAATCCTTGCATGATGCTTGATGTTGATACTTGAAACCCTTGTGAGATAGGGTGTTATTCTTGTTAGGAGTCCTTTATATTATTGTGCTATGATGGAGTCCAATATGATGGGTTTGAATCTCTTGGAAAGCACCATGCTTAAAAATGACATGAGCATTTAAAATCCTTGTGGTCCTTGTACCCTTGGGGTTTTGGTGGATCCCTTGATGAAACATGAGATAATGATGAACCCTTCAACGTGTTGAATTCTTTTGACATGACCTTGAAGCAAGGATGGTCAAAGCAAAAGAAAGGGGTAAAACAACTCCTTGTTGACAAAGGTTGAAGCCCAAAGTTTATGAATAAGGCAATGAAACCTCAAACTTGTTGAATTATTTTTTTTACCTTGAAACAACAAAAGAGAATACCTTGCTGAAATTGAATAAGTCAGCTCCAAACAAATAATTTAAATTAAAAATACAAATTATTTGTTTTCAGAAAGTCGGCTCAAAATTATGGTGTGAAACCACTATAAATACCCTATCACGTTTCATTTTTTTAAGAGTGAATTTGGTGGATTTTCTATGGGATTTTTGGGACCGAGGAAACTCGACTGAGGCCAAGTGACTGTGGATTTTCAGATGTGTGAATAATTGCTATGAATTTTGGGTGGATACAGTTCATTGAGGCAGCCACATGAGCATTTTACTGTGCATTTTTTGAATAGGATGTGGTCTGAATTTGGGGTTTAATTTTTGACTGTTTTGGAGGCTTGTCCACAGTATTTAAACCAAAATTTGCAGCATATACTCAGCCCCGAATTTGCTCAGGTGAGGTAAAATTTGGTGAAGACAGTCCGCTCTGAGTTTTTTCTTTGTTTGGGAAGAAAAGGTGTTGAAGCAATTTTTTTTCTTTCAAGTTTATGGTATATATCTTTCAAGAGATTTTGAGTCATGAAACTAGGGCAGCCTTAATAAAATGAAGAGTGAGTTCCAAAATCAGGTATGGGTATAGGAGAATCAAGAAGCAGAAGTATAAATTTCAAATGGTGGAAAGAACAGAAATTCGCGATGAAGAAATTCTGATTTGATTTTTGACATAGTGAAGACTACAAAAATAATAGCATAAAGGACAAGGAGGCCGCAGTAAAGAATACCAACATAAATGTATTATTCTTCTCTGTAATTTCATATCAATGTGGCAAGAATTCATGGGCATCTACTGGCAGAAGCAATTCAAGTTTAAGATCTGAAATTCACACAGACTAAGGCAACCACAGTCAAGGTGCAAATATTTCTGATTTTTAGGTGGACTGAGGCTACAATCCGCAGTTTTGAAGATATATTTCAGCTCCCTTTCAAACAACAGTTGAAAGCACAAAGTTTCATATGTTCTAAAGAATAAGTGGAGATCAAGGAGTTCGAGGTCTACTGCAGAAGAGGCAGCCAATATTTAGAAGCTATCTTCAATCTTATACGCAGATCTACAATTGGTGAATTTGTATGTTCAAAAGCTCAAGTGATAACAACCATCCCTAAGGTGATACATTATGTATAAGTGTAGATTTATTTTGTATTCTTAAAAATATAGACAAATACACTTAGGAGTAGTAGTACACTGCCAACATTCAAATTTTCATACAAACCTCCATTCCTTATGAAAAGATACCAGCCAGTGGAAGCCTTTTGTCTACTACAATAGTAGGAAAATCTTGTGTTGGATATAATATAGAACATTGGTAAAGTCACAAGCTTGAATCAAGCCACTTGGAGCCTATGGTGTTGGATACCTTATCAATATAATTGATTAGTTGATGCAATGACAAAGTTCAATGATCTATTTATAGTCCATGTAAAGTATGCTACAAAACTTATGAAAGAATGAAGGATGATATGGATGAACCGGTTCAGACCTTGGATGCACTAGAGTCTACCAACATGCATACATAGACATTGATTAAACATACAAGTGATGAGAAACAAATGATTGATGAGCATATCTATGACCAATAGTAATGATGAGAAGCAACACTGATGAGGATCGGTAATGAGCAAAGATGAGCAGCGGTAATGAGCAGTGGTGAGCAGATGATGAGCATATGATGAGAATGTTGATGTTACAGAGATTGTTGGTAACACAAGTATACTGTATTGTAAATGAAAGCTAGTGTTGCATCTGGGTTTTGGAAACCTTAACCCTTCTTATTTGGGTCTAAGAAAACTAGGTTGGGTCCTAGATAAGGAGTTGGTACTCTATGTATCAGTTGGTGCTGAATTACCTCACGGTTGTATCTGGTTGAACAATTACAAAATATTACAAAATTATATCTTGTGTCTCTTGCATTGTGATTAATGTGTTTAACTTGATGAATGATTAATGATATAGGTTATTGATGAATATGATAATGAAGTAAATTTTTGAATGAAGATATGAGACTTTGATTGAAGTTGAAATTTGGATTAATTATAAGCTCACAGTTTCACCCCCCCTCTTAGTGAGCCATTATGTCCAATAATTGGTATCAAAGCCGGTCTTTTTCACAAGCCTTGCAAGCTTGAAGGAGATCCTTAGAAACAATGGATGAATAAACATGTTATTCAATGAATTAAGTACCAGAGGAAGCAGTCACAAAGATTGAAAGAAAGGTCCTCGATAAAGTGAAGAAATCCATGGAAAAGGATGAGCTACAACAAAGACTGTTAGAAAAATATGAGCAAACTCAACAAAACCTCATGAGTCAACTTCAGGAAAAGAATGCAGAAGTTAGTTCTTTGAAAGATGAACTTGATCAATTGAAAAATGAAGTGGCTAACTTGAAAGAAACCAATAAGACCTGTGTGAGTCTTAGAAGTCAATTGGAAGAGGTCAAAGCACAACTACTAGAACAAAATAAGGTGAATCAAGCAAAAGAGTTTGAGATTATTTCACTAAAATAGGAAATGAACAATATAGTTGCTACAAATTTGAAGTTTAAAAGGAGTTCTTCAACTCTAGATGAAATCCTTAGTTATCAGAGATCACCACTTTTCAAGACTGGGTTAGGCAATGATAAGGAAGAGACCGCTGAAGACTTCAAGATCCCAAAGAAGAAGACTAAAGAGAAGCCTAGGAGTTATGCAGATATTCTAAAGAGTCTTAAGCATAGAGAAGAAATTAAGAAAGAACATACTAAAACTTAGCAAGGAAGATCCAATCATCATGATCTTCCGAGAAGGACCATGCCATAAACAAGACCACTTGCTTCTAGGTATGGATTTAATGGTTATTGTTTTTCTTGTTCTAAATTTGGTCATAAGGCTATGGATTGCAGACTCCATGGAAGTAGAAGTGTTGGAAGTCCCAATGACAAGGTTAGATGCTGGACATGCAACCATGTCAGTCACATTGCTGCATATTGTCATACAGTGAGGTGTTATAGTTGTAGTGGAGTTGGGAACAAAGCTCAATATTGTTGGATTACACAGAAACAACCCATGATGAGGATATCATACAACTTATCAAGGAAATCCAGTACAGATGAAGGAACAAATGCTGAAAGGACATATGTGAAGAAGAAATATGGTTGAATAAGATCGAGCAATTGCAGATAAGATAGGTTAATCAGAGTAGGGAGGATGGCTTCCATATGGCAAGGCAAGTGTAAGGTCTCTCAATGACCTTAGCACACCTTGAGTTCATAAGGCTGGACGATGAACTCAAAGGAGAAAGGATCGCTATTCCAGGCATACAGATAGGTCCTAGGATCGTGCATATCGACAGGGGGAGCAATGACCAGTGATCAATGATTTCAAATGCAGATATATGGTCACCCTTTTCCATTGATGCAAAAGGGGGAGAGATGAAGAAAAAATGGGAGCATGCTCACAGGGGGAGAATGAGTTGTTTTCATTAATGAAAAAGGGGATATTGTTGATGAAATTATCATTGATGCCAACATGGACTTGCAGTGGACCCACAGGTTGTCATTGATGCCACCAAGTCTCACTTGTAGTGGCTTGGATCCCTTACAGAGTGGGTTTGTGCCTTGAAGCACCTTGTACCCAGTTGACAAGGTCCCTGTACCCACAAGGCTATATCTTGAGGCCACCACCTTGGTGAAGATGTTGAAGACCCTGGATATGGTCTTGAAGCCTTGATGAAAGATGAAGAAGCCCTAAATAGGTTGGAGAAGCATTAATGACCCATTCTATGGTCATTCATGCTCTCATGGTGCCATGGTACCCCAGGAGAAGTCTTAGTAATCCCATAGGTGATGTCATGATGAATCTTGAACCTTGGAGGTCTCTTGGTATGGGTGAGGTGGTTGAAGAAGTCCTTGAAGCCTCCCGCTTGATGAAGAAGCTCTTAAAGAAGTCCTTTGATCAACACTTGATGGTTTGATGGTCCTTGCACTCTTGAATGTGATGATGAGGTCATAAATGATTTGATAAATACCTTGATTCCATCGAAATGGTCATGGATCCCTTAGATGTGGTTTGGGTCTTGAACCCATACATATGTTGACTTGATAGTTGTAGATCCTCATGATGACCATGATAGAGCTCATTGCTTGATTGATGATGTCCTTATATCTATCTTGTGATGAAATTCTTGCATGATGCTTGACGTTGATACTTGGAACCCTTATGAGATAGGGTGTTACTCTTGTTAGGAGTCCTCGATATTCTTGTGCTATGAAGGAGTCCAATATGATGGGCTTGAAGCTCTTGGAAAGCATCATGCTTGAAAATGGCATGAGCCTTTAAAACCCTTATGGTCCTTGTACCCTTGGGGTTTTGGTGGATCCCTTGATGAAATATGAAGATATTGATGAATCCTTCAACATGTTGAAGTCTTTTGACATGACCTTGAAGCAAGGATGGTCTAGGAAAAAGAAAGGGGTAAAACAACTCCTTGTTGACAAAGGTTAAAGCCCGAAGTTCATGATTAAGGCAATGAAACCAAAAACTTGTTGAATTATTTTTTTTACCTTGAAACAACAAAAGAGAATACCTTGTTGAACTTGAAGAAGTCAGCTCCAAACAAATAATTTAATTTAAAACTACATTTTTTTTGTTGGGAAAGTCGACTCAAAAGTATGGTGGGAAACCACTATAAAGACCTTATCATGTTTCATTTTGTAAGAGTGAATTTGGTGGAGTTTCTCTGCTATTTTTTGAGACCGAGGTAGCTCGACTGAGGCCAAGTGACTGTGTATTTTCAGATTTGTGAATACTTGCTATGAATTTTGGGTGGATACAGTTCACTGAGGTAGCCACATGAGCATTTTACTGTCCATTTTTTGAAGAGGATGTGGTCTGAATTTGGGGTTTAATTTTTTACTATTTTGGAGGCTTGTCCATAGTATTTAAACCAAAATTTGCAGCATATACTCAGCCCTGAATTTGCTCAGATAAGGTAAAATTCGGTGAAGATAGTCTGCTCTAAGTTTTTTCTTTGTTTGGGAAGAAAAGGTATTGAAGCAATCTTTTCTTTTTCAAGTTTCTGGTATATATCTTCCAAGAGATTTAGAGTCATGAAAGTAGGGAGGCCTTAATAAAATGTAGAGTGAGTTCCAAATTCAGGTATGGGTTTACGAGAACAAGGAAGCATCAGTATAAATTTCAAATGGTGGAAAGAATAGAAATTTGTGATGAAGAAATTATGATAGGATTTTTGACATAGTGAAGGCTACAACAATAATAGCATGAAGGACAAGGAGGCCGTAGTAAAGAACACCAGCATAAATGCATTATTATTCTATGTAATTTGGGATCACTGAGGCAAGAATTCATGGGCATCTATTGGTAGCATCAATTCAAGTTTAAGATCTGAAATTCTCATAGACTAAGGCAGCCACAATCAAGGTGCAAATATTTTTTATTTTCAGGTGGACTGAGGCTACAATCCGCAGTTTTGAAGATATATCTCAACTCCCTTTCAAACAACAGTTGAAAGCATAAAGTTGCATATGTTCTAAATAAGACGTGGAGATCAAGGAGTTCGAGGTCTAATGCAGAAGAGGAAACCAATATTTAGAAGCTATCTTCAATATTATACTCAGATCTACAATTGGTGAATTTGTATGTTCAAAAGCTCAAGTTATAGCAGCCATCCCTAAGGTGATACATTATTTATAAGTGTAGATTTATGTTGTATTCTTAAAAAGATAGAAAAATACACTTAGGATCTACAGTACACAACCAACATTCAACTTGGAATACAAACCTCTGTTCCTTATGAAAATATACCATCCAGTGGAAGCCTTTTGTATACTACAGCAGTAGGAAAATCTTATGTTGGATATAGTGCAGAACATTGGTAAAGTCACAAGCTTGAATCAAGCCACTTGGAGCCTATGGTTTTGGATACTTTATGAACATGATTGATTAGTTGATGCAATGATTAAGTTTAATGATCTCTTTATAGTCTGTGTAAAGTCTGCTACATAACTTATGAAATAATGAAGGATGATATGGATGAACTGGTTCAGACCTTGGATGCAATACTTCCACCAACATGCATACATAGAAATTGATTAAACATACAAGTGATGAGCATAAAATGATTGATGAGTAGACGTATGACAAACAATAATGATGAGAAGCAGTGGTAATGAGCAGATATGAGCAGCGGTGAGAAGATGATGAGAATGTTGATGTGACAGAGATTGTTGGTAACACAAGTATATTGTATTGTAAATGTAAGCTAGTCTTACATATGGGGTTTGGAAACCTAAACCATTCTTAGCTGGGTTTAAGAAAACTAGGCTAGGTCCTAGATAAGGAGTTGGTGCTCTATGTATCAATTGGTACTGAATTACTTCACGGTTGTATCTAGTTGAACAATTACAAAAAATTACAAAATTATATCTTGTGTCTCTTGCATTGTGATTAATGTGTTTAACTTGATGAATGATTAATGATATAGGTTATTTATGAATATGATAATGAAGTAAATGTCTGAATGAAGATATGAGACTTTGATTGAAGTTGAAATTTGGATTAAGTATAAGCTCACTGTTTCAACCCCCCTCTCAATGAGCCATTGTGTCCAACAACTGTATCTAGAAAAACATAAACTACAATGATACCAGTTTCTCAAGACATATTAGAGTCGTATGCCAACACAAGTGTTATCACGAAATAAGAATCAGCTTCAAAATTTTAGAAAAGTGAAACTCTAAAAGGCAGTTTCTTCTCTCAATCGAATCCCCCCACATCTTCAGTCATCTTGGTGACTTATATACTAAAACAAAACTATTTGGCGAATTCTATGGACCTGTTTCCCAAAATAAAAATTTTCATTTAAACAAACTGTTACATATCAGTTTAACAACTGTCAAAATCAAACAAAAAATTAACACGATTATTTTGTCGATGAGATAACAAGGCATCACAAAATAGTTTAAACCATCTCCCAAATAAAAGGCATCTGGCAACGAAAGCATCATAAGAGACAATCCATTTAACAACTGGAAGTGAAACTTCCATAAGTCCATCATCATAAGAAACAAAACACATCCACAATAAACATGTAGGTCACCTGCAATAATAGTTCAAACAAAATATTACATTTTCATTTAAACTTGCATTTAATCAATGAACAACAAACAAAAGAATCCTAAGCACTTATACAAAATCTTCGATTATGTAAATGTGATTATTAAATTATTTACTTACTTGTTATGAAACGAGAAACCTGTCAAAGATAGATAAATTGAAACAACAAAAATGAGCTTAAGTAGTGATATGTAGTTTAGCTACTCGTCGAGCCTCAACCAAACTAGCTCGAAGTTTCATAACATTGATATTTAGTTGTTCACCTTGATTTAATAGTCTTTCATTTGCAAAGTCCAAGGATTTTTTAATGGCTTTGTACTTTTCTTTCTTAAGTTTCAAATTATGCCACCGATTCACCCACTGCAACAACTAGGCTTTTAAGGGTCTTTATCTCTTCCTCCTTACCAAGTGTATTAGAATGAGACTCTCTCAACTTTGTTTCTAACTAAGGAATTTTTCCTTAAGTACCTATTTAAAAGTTTGTTGAAGGTTCTTCTCACTTCGAGTAGGCGATGAGTCCCCACTGTATGATTGATTTTGATCATATCTAAACGGAGACGACCTGTCAATGAATTCCTTTGCAGGAGACTTCATGGGTTTATTCACCTCCTGTTAGTTTTTCATCATATAAGCTAGCATTATGATCTTAGGATCTTTTCACTGAGAGAATAAAAAGCACATCACAAGAGACAAGAGACACAAAGAGTTTTCCTCGGGGAAACCATAAAGGAGAAAACCCCGCAACTTCCTCAGAGATAGAATCGGCACCAAAACAGTAAAATCCCCAAGACATTAAGATGATCTCCACATAGCAACAGTTTCTCTCTCTCATACTGAGAGAGCTTCTCCTCTCTCACTCATGCACCCCCATAAGTGAGTGTGAGTATTGCAAGTGATAAATAGAGAGGCTGTCACTCTCTATTTATATTCTTTCATTCACTTGAAGTGCACTCCAACATGTCGGCCTCACTTAACAATTACTTAATAGAGCCGACATCTCTAGGAGTGTCTAATAACCCTAGTGCCCCACCACTTGTGGGGACTTTGCCTCCTCTGACCAATAGGAGGGTAACACAATGGTGGGGACTATTGCCCCAACTTACAATGACTCACCTAGGGTCGACTTCACTAGGATAGTCTAATAACCCAGGGGCCCCACAACTATGGGGACTTTAACCCTTGAAAAATAGGAGGGTTAACCACAATGACTTGACATGACTTTCTCATTATAGAAACTTTTCGATCGGAACATCGGGGCATGACATGACTCAAATACATCTCGGAATAAACATCGGGTTACAATAGATAAGAAATACAAGTGAATACATTCTAAAGTTACAATTACATCAACACTCCCTCTTAACTAGGAAGGTATTCTCTTGACACAATTTATTAGCACAACTCTTCTTCTCTGTATCATCTGAATCATCATTGAGTTATTGTAATCTTCATCTTCAAGTCATATTCATTTGTAAGTCATCTTCATTTGGATCTGGATCATCACTTGATCTAGATCATCACTGAACATCGTCACTGGATCTGGATCATCACTGGACATCATCATCGGATCTGGATCATCATGGAGCATCATCACTGGATCTGGATCATCATGGAACATCATCACTGGATCTGGATCATTTCTCGATCTGGATCAACATCACTGGACTGGATCTGGATCATCACTCGATCTAGATCATCACTGCTGGATCATCATCACTGGATCTCGATCATCACTCGATCTAGATCATCAATGGCTATCATCACTGGATCTCAATCATCACTTGATCTGGATCATCCCTGGTGCTATCTCATGATTCTTCTCATCATAGGAAGTTCTACAGAGCCAGCCTTTTTTCATGCTGGTTGTAGGCCTAGCCATCATGTAGGTCTTCGCCCAGCACTTACATATGACCTACTCATCAGAAAGGCACACCCAACACTCACATCTGATCATGTAGGAACCAATCCTATAATCATATCAGAAAGGCCCAGTACTCACATTCACCAGCATGGTAGGCACATCTACTACCATCTGTGAAATGGCTCTCCACTTACATCTCACCTACTCGTCAGAAAGGCACATCCATCCAGGCGGGAACACATCCTACCACAGTGATGAGTGACTCTCACCCAGGCCGGAACACATCCTACCACAATGATGAAATATTTCCACACATTCACCCAGGCCGGAACACATCCTACCACAATGATGAACGACTCTCACCCAGGCCGGAACACATCCTACCACAATGATGAAAGCTTTCCACACATTCACCCAGGCCAGAACACATCCTACCACAATGATGAATGACTCTCACCCAGGACGAAACACATCCTACCACAATGATGAAAGCTTTCTGCACTTACATTCACCCAGGCCGGAACACATCCTACAACAATGATGAAAGGGCCTGCACTTACATCCACCCAGGCGAGAACACATCCCGCTCACAATGATGGAAAGGCTTGCACTCACATCTGATCTTGTAGGAACCAA
Source organism: Pseudotsuga menziesii (assembly GCA_001517045.1). Taxonomy (NCBI): domain Eukaryota; kingdom Viridiplantae; phylum Streptophyta; class Pinopsida; order Pinales; family Pinaceae; genus Pseudotsuga; species Pseudotsuga menziesii. The sequence goes on along the minus strand of LPNX010311764.1, from coordinate 551,712 downwards.
TCCTACAGTCATATCAGAATGGCCCCCAGTCCTCCTCGACTGAGCTACCTGGTAACTGACCAGGTGACTCCATTCTCCTAGAGAATGACAGTTTCCCTTACATCCGACCTGCTCGTCGGAATGGCCAACACTCACAAATGACATGGAAGGAACTTAAGCCTTTAGCCAAGACTGAATGGTTCATCCCTTACATCTGATTAAGTGGGAACACATCCCTCTATCACATTAGAATGGCTACTCAGTCCTGCACTGAGTGATCTTGGTAAGTGACTAGGTGCCTCCATTCCTAGAATGGCAATTGCCCTTACATCTGTCCTACTCGACAGAATGGCCAGCACTCATATCTGATATGGAAGGGAGCAACCCTATCACCATGATAGAATGGCTCAGCCCTTGTATCTGACCATGGAAGGAACCAATCCTCTCACCATGTCAGAATGGCTATGGGACTCATCACTTTCCCTTGGAGGAAACCTCGATCTGGAGAAAACCAAGCTTCTCCCTGAAGTACTCAAACTTCAGCCTATCCAATGGCTTCGTCAATACATCAGCTATCTTTTCCTCCGTCGCAACATACTGGAGCTTCACTGCTTCTATCTGCACCATATCCCTGATATAGTGATGCTTGATCTCGATATGTTTCGACTTGTCATGGAACACTGGATTCTTTGAAAACTTCACGCAACTCTAGTTGTCACAATGTATACAAGTAGCATCCAACTGGAGATCAAATATATCAGACAGTAGCTTCCACAACCATAATGCCTCACAACTAGCTGAACAATCTGCGACATACTTTGCTTCAGCTGTACTCAGTGCCACACAGGATTGCTTCCCGCTAAACAAAGAGATCACACCTGATCCCATACTAAAGCAACATCCTGAAGTACTCTTCCTGTCGATGGCACTGCCTGCCCAATCTGAATCAACATAACCCTCTAGGTTAATCTTTTGATTCGCATCGTACTTGAGCCCATAATCAATTGTACCCTTCAGGTACCTCAAAACATGCTTTGCAACAATCAAGTGAACACTTCTCGGATCTGTCAAGTACTGGCTCAAGGTGTTCACAGCAAAGGAAATTTCTGGTCTCGTGTTCTTCAGGTACATCAAGGACCCAATCATCTGACGATACATCGTAGCATCAACTGTCTCTGATGAAGCATCACTCAATAGATTCATGTTTGATGCCATAGGTGTGGTCATGCAATCTGTCATCCTGAACCTATTCAATATCTCTAATGCATACTTCCCTTTTCCACACCTCCATGCCTAGAAAATAGTGCATCATCCCCAAGTCCTTCATTTTGAACTCAGCAGCAAGCTTTCTCTTCGTATCACCAATCAACCCATCTGTACCTGTCACAAATAGATCATCTACATATAGTGGAAGCATCACTGGGTTTCCATCTTCAATCTTGTAGTAAAGGTTGGAATCTTCTTGGTAAAGCTCAAACTGGATAGAAAGTTGTCAATTCTGTCATACCATGTCGAACCTCAGGATCTTCTGTAGTCACTCCCTCTGAAGCAGAGCATCATACTCCCTCTGTCTTCCGTACTCTATGCACTGAAATATTTTGTACCGAAGTGACAAGTAGTATCCATCTAGGATCATTGTATACCAAGATCCTCTATTTTGAACTTTTTCAAAAGTTCTTCTCACATCCATCTGTGGGCTTGTCATCCTTTATCAACCTTGTAGCAAAGGTTAAGATATTCATCAAGCTCATCATGTATGTGTTATCCCATGGGTGTCTTCTAAACTCATACAAGGCCTTCTTTCATTTGCACACATGATTATGCATGTCATGTGACTTCACTTCCAGTGGCTGCAAATATATCTTCTTAGTTTATGTCTCCTTTTCGTGAGAAGCCTCATGCTACGAATCTTGCTTTGTATCCCACGATGTTTCCATCTACTGCATTATGGAACTACGAACTTCTCTTCACGTATTGATACTACATCCTAGACATCATTCTTCTTGAACTGGTCTTCCATTTCTTCTTGGTTACTTCTTCATGGATGGAAGGTTCTGTATCAATGATGTCGCTGTATTCATCATATTATTTTCATCTTTGAACTGTTGTCACTTGTTCTTCAGAACAAGTCTTCATTCTTCTTTGCTTGTAGGCGATTATGCATGCGATCTTTCCTACAAGTCAAATTCATTTGTATGGTTAGAACATTTCATAAGGAATATTCATACTGGAAAATACTTATGCATAAATATATGATCATGCAACTACTTTAGCCAATACAACATTCATCCATATCTCACTGAAACTTTCTAGATGCCTTCCATCTCTACCAGGACAACATTGAGATTGTGCACTAATCCAATATGTTAGCAAAGAGGTTTCATTCTAGATAAGTAGCAATGGATAGTTGTATAGCACCATGAGCTACTTACCCATCACATGCATATTAGTAGTATACTGTCATTAATGAAAACATCCTATCATGCATAGTACATCAACTGAATATAAACAAATGCATAACAAAACAATATCATGAAGTGACAATTGAATACTTATCTTTATTTGTTTCATGGGTAGACTCCTTCTTGAGCCTTTAGCTTCATCGTCTTCTTCATTCATAATAGCATCATTTCTTATCCAAATGCTAAGGTGGATAAGAAGTTCTTCAATAGTTGAGTTCTTCATATTCCTCATCGCTTGAGGGATCTTCTTTGGATGGTGAGAGCTTGATCTTCAATTGCTCCCATCTTCTCTTCTCTTCTTATGAGTCGAGCTTCTTCTTCTTCCTAGATTTTGTTGAAAGTAATCACTTCCTTCTGGCACACATTCCTCACATGAATGAATCCTGTGATCCTGGGAAGCCATTCAAGGTGGCCATCACAACTTCCACATTCTTCACTTCTTCTTTCACTGCTTCAAGTTGTTCTTTGATTTGAGAGACCCTTATGACTGCATGGTCTCTGCATTCTGGATCTTCACATTCTTCAACTGGTTTCTTAAGGTCGTGTTCTGATTTCTGTTCTTCCTTAAAATAGCTTGGTTAAGGAATTAAACATCTTTGGTGTCTTTAAGGAAGACACTTGTAGTACAAGTTGATTCGTGACTGAATCAGTAATGATCTTCTGGGCCTTGACCAAGTTCTTCTTGTGAAAGGCTTCTAGCCTCATCTCCCTCTGAAACTGGAACCTCTATACTCATGTAGGTGTCCAATCCATTTTGTTCAAGGAGATCATATACTTCCATGCTTGGAAGTTGTCAACTTAAACAATCTTATCATCAAGCTGATGTGATAGATCACTTTGAAATGAGAACCTCAAATGAAAATAGCAAAGGATTAGATCTTACCGATTTGAGGTGTTCATCCTGGTTCCGGAGCTGGCTGATCTAGGGTTTGTCACAGAAACCCTAATTTTCCAAACTTGAAATATTTTAGATCTGATTGGATAGATATATATATCTCTTCAAATGGAGCTATCCAATGTACTCCTTTTCTAAAAACAGTGGAGGAAAGCTCCCGGAACAGGAAGCCCTAATTTTCCAATTTCTTCCGCAAAAATTCCTGTTACTATTTCTATTATATCTCTAAAATTGATGCTCCTCTATGTATGAAATTTCTCACTAAGGTAACCTCGCATGTCCCTGATCTAAAACCATAGGTTTCATCATAATTGGTTTCACCATTTTTTATTTATGATCCTTTTCCCAGGGTGACCTGTTACAGGACTGTTCAGAACAACGAAGTTGTACGACATGCCACGTGTCACTGGTTCATCTTCTAAGTCTAATATTTGGACCACTGAAATTAAAGTCTGTTATATTTTTGGAACATCTTCAGTAATTCCATTTGGACCTCTGTAGCCCAATATATTGCAATTCTCCCCAGGTGTCCTGTTTAGGGATGAATTCTGGAAGAGGCTGGAACCCTAAATTGGAGGGATCATGTCTCCCAGAATATAGTGAATCGGAGGCTGAAATTTGGACACAATGTTCATCAGGATTTTATATTTGGATCCTGAAATTTTCAGCTCCTAATAATTTTCCAATCTCGGGATACAACGAATGTACCAAAACTTAGCATTTTTAGTATTTAGGGTTTTTTCTAGCTCGGGGTCAAACTAGGGTTTGACTTTCCTGGAGTTTCACCCAACCAAATTTATTGATCCAAGTCTCTAAAATTAGGTTTTTATGAGGAGAACAATCCTATGCTGGTCTCACTCAAAAATTCCTCTTCTGTAGAAAGCCCTAATTTCCGCATCGAAAACTGAAAATGCTCGGAATCTAATTCCGCTTCGACAAAAAGATGCGCCCTTCAATGGAGAGTCATCCTAGCATACTTTTGCTGATGGATTGTGGAGAGAGACCCAAAAATTAAGAAGCCCTAGCTTCTGTAGCTGCACAATGTCTTCTTCTTATGTTAGCTCTGATACCATGTTAGTTTTTCATCATATAAGCTAGCATTATGATCTTAGGATCTTTTCACTTAGAGAATAACAAGCACAGCAACATAAGCACATCACAAGAGACAAGAGACACAAATAGTTTTCCTTGGGGAAACCATAAAGGATAAAAACCCACAACTTCCTCAGAGATAGAATCAGCACCAAAACAGTAAAATCTCCAAGACATTAAGATGATCTCCACATAGCAGCAGTCTCTCTCTCGTACTGAGAGAGCTTCTCCTCTCTCACTCATGCGCCCCCATAAGTGAGTGTGAGTATTGCAAGTGATAAATAGAGAGGCTCTCACTCTCTATTTATATTCTTTCGTTCACTTGAAGTGAACTCCAACATGTCGGCCTCACTTAACAATTACTTACTAGAGCCGACATCTCTAGGAGTGTCTAATAACCCTAGTGCCCCACCACTTGTGGGGACTTTGCCTCCTCTGACCAATAGGAGGGTAACACAATGGTGGGGACTATTGCATCAACTTACAATGACTCACCTAGGGTTGAATTCACTAGGATAGTATAATAACCCAAGGGCCCCACAACTATGGGGAATTTAACCCTTGACAAATAGGAGGGTTACCCACAATGACTTGACATGACTTTCTCATTATAGAAACTTCCCGATCGGAACATCAGGGCATGACATGACTCAAATACATCTTGGAATAAACATCGGGTTACAATAGATAAGAAATACAAGTGAATACATTCTGAAGTTACAATTACATCAACACCTCCATGCTCTGTTCATCACCATCGTGAGAAATTTCACTAATTGAGGACGGATCATCGTCGTCACTTACAACTTCTACCAAATGAGATTCCTTTTGTTGCTGCATTGTTACGAGAATTGAAACTGTTGCCATACTATGGGAAAACTGAAAAAATGTAATGTATTTGTTTCAATAATTCACTAACCCTTCTAACTTCTGTGTAGGTATATTACAAGTTTGCACAGGCTGCGATGGGTTGGCATAAGTTTCAACAATTGGAATAATATCATTCTCTTTGATATCACATACTGAATCCTTTGCTGGGATATGGTTACTGACACTTTTTTCTTTATGGTTTAACTCAGAGTCTAACTTAGAATATTCATGCATAGAGGGTCGTCTCCTTTTTTGTCGGGTCTTAGGGAGAGGAGAAGGCCAAAAATGAGTCTGCCCGAAATTGTTTTCATTTAAAAATTGATCCCAATTCTTACCCACCATAGACAATTGGTATTGTATCACGATTTTACGCAAACCATGATGGAACAAACTTCTTTCTTGATCCCCAACTATGTTTTGGATCGTGTAGGCCATATTTTCCAGACTATTAAACAAGAAGTAGGGTAAATGTACCCTATAACCCTTGAACTCCATAAGAATCCTACGGTGATAAAAATGTACATAAGAAAACCTACCATCGCAAGTGATGTACCTGATAATTAGTTGCAAAAGAGGACACAATTGAGGTTTGAGTAATTTCGATGAATATCCATGTGTATCATCAAAATTCTCTTGAAGAGGAAGCAACAAATGTTTCAACTTTGCTCTATTAATTTATATCTACTTAAACCATCTTTCACCTTTCTAAGGCAGCTTGGTAGCCTTTGCTATGAGATATTCTGTAATAACCAAACGAAGGTTACCAATTTGAGCAACATTTCCTTTGAGTGATAGAGCAAATTATCCGGTCACTTCTGCATGATGCCCATTGAAACTTCGAAAGAAATCACTGCAACTAATTTTCTCAATCAATTGAGCAGACTCTGGTTCAATATCCAACAAGTCACTCCCAGCTGGTTTGAATCTACAAATTGGAGCCATCGTTTCAATGTTCAACATATAAACAAGGTAATTTGGAGAGTGGTTGTGAATGCGAATGGGAAAAGAAAACCTGGTCAAGCTAACCCTGTGCAAAAGACTCGATTTAAAACAACATCACAACCAAAATGATGCGAACTTCATCATAGAGTTTAACAAATCAAGGTTAATGATGATATAGGCTGTGAAATAATGGTCTCGTACAACACTTATAAATGGACATGACATTTGAAAACCCAACGATATAATGAATTGACACGAATATTATAGTTGTACCATAAAAAATGTGTCACACATCATTGAATGGTAGAGTGATTGCATGGTTTCAATCATAGTTAGGGTAGAAGACATGGGTCACATAAAATTCATTAGCAGATTCCTTTGCATAATTGCCATCGTAGCTAGGATAAATTACAAGTGTAGATTTGAAGTAACAATAATCAATTAAGCATAGTTTTTACAATAATGTTTAGATTATATAATGAATAAACATCATCAATCTAACAATTACTTAAGGTTAAAATGCATCTTTCTACTTGAAGTAACAATAAACAAAACATGAGCCTTAGTATCAATCAACATGAGAAGATCATGTAGGAAGAATGATATTAAAATCATAGAAGTGAAGTTTGACTTAGTCTCAAAATGAGATTATTATGTTGTCAATATAATGAAGCATTAACTGAAACTATATCATCATCATACATTAATATATAATCAAGAGCTTAATGTATGTATAGGAAAATTGATTATATAGGAAGCAGATTTAACAGCTGATAAATTAATCATTAGTGATACCTTAACAACATGAGATTGATATGCTAGCAATGAATTTTACTCAAGTAATTAGTATCCTCAAATTGAGAGTACCTTCACAATCACAGATTCTGAAGGAACTCTTTAATAATTTTCTTAAGAATTTATTAAGGAGGGAAGCCTGTGTAATTTTTTATTAACCAAAAATAAATAAAAAGAGAGAAGGTTGTTCGCTGCCAACAAATGATGACATACCTGGGAGAACCAATTATCTCTGTTAAACTTGATCCAAAACGTTGAGTAAAACATGGTCTGAGACTCACTATGAGAAATCAAATTATCTCAACCTGATACAAACCAGTGTTCAATGATTTTCATAATTGCAAATACTTTCAGAAACCTCCTCCATACCATTAATAAATATTTTTGTTTTGTAGATGAGACAAATAAGATTACGTAGTCAAAACTGAGTACCCAAAAATTAAAGATAATCCGAACCATCAGTATAAAGATATAACTATTTACTTTTATGAAAAATACATAGAACCTGTTCCATCTTTTTAAAATAATTCATATGTTATTTATTTAAACTTTTAATATTTTATGCTTTATAAAAGAAGGAATCATTTCCCTAGATTGGTAACCAAATGAAAACATCACTCACAAACATCATCACAGATGAATTAGCTGGCTCATTATTGAGACCCCCTATCTCTCGATTATGAGACCAAGAGCCACTACCACAACTTGATAACTGGATTTAGGTAATTCCATACCAATGATGCTCATGATCATGAGAAGACCGACTCATTACTTAGACCTTCCGTTCCCAATTTCATAAAAACAAAAATTTATAAATGGAACAGATCAAGACACTCTCCATATTTTAAATGAGTTTGAAAGAAGACTGTTAATTCAGATTCATAAGGATTTTCTGAGTACAAGGTTTTGAAGAAATAACTCACCAACTATCTTTACTATAATAACAAAAATATGGACTGTAGAGGATTAATCCTAACTATATCCACAAATATTTTAAATTTTATAATAAGTTTGTTTTAGATTTAAGAAAATCTAATTATTCTGAGAAAGATGAAAAACCATACTTTATCACAATTACTCAGAATGAATGAAAAAACTTAAATTCAAACTGCAAAGATTTATTCATTTACAAATACCTTCTCTGAAAAAATATATACATTCGATATTTTAAATATTGCAAAAAGTAATGATTTTTTATCATGATACAGATCATTCCTTGAAAACATTTGATTTAGACTAACATAAAATACTTTGAATTACTTACAGATGAGATGAGTCTCAAGCAAAGACAAAGAACACACCAAGTTGTACATTAAAGGATGCCCCAATTATTTTCAAAATTGTGATGAAGATTAGAACAAACTAAACCAGAAAAAGAAACATTATACAAATATCAACAAAATAAAACAAACTATGTATAGATTTAAGGATTTGATAGAAATGAACACAAGTATTTTTTAAGAATCAACCCATTAACCAAAAAGGTTTCAGATTGACCCTCCAAGGTTTGGAGTCTAAAAGTACTTGGGCCCTTTTTTTCAGCAATGATATAAGGTCCTAGCCAAAGATGTTGAAACTTCGTATGTTCATCCTTGTTCGCATGGGATTTATCACACTTTAGAACCAAATCACCTACTTGCAGATATCTATTGGAGACTAATGCATGATCAAACCAAGATTTTATAATCTGTCGATGCTTCAAAAAATGTTGTTTGGCTTTTTCCCTATCTTCCTCTAATTTAATCGGAGTATTAATTCTCTTCTCCATAGAAGAACAATTTGCATATTGGATGGACTGTGCTAAATGCAGAAATGATATGTAAAGATTAGGAGGTAGAATGGCTTCAGTAACATAGAATAGAAAGAAAGGTGAGTTTTCTATCATCGATTTTGGGGTTACTTTGTCTGCCCAAAGTGCATTGTGTAAGTTAGTATGCCAATTCTAATGATGTGTGGTAATGGTTCTTTTAAGAATATTCAATAAATTCTTGTTTCTGGATTAGGCTAAGCCATTACCCCAAGGGTAATAACTTGCGGAATATTTAACTCTAATACCATTCTCCAAGGAAAATTCTATTTATTCAGCAGAATAAAAATAGGAAGCATTATCAAAGAATAGAGATTCAGGCATAATGAACCGAGTAATAATAGAGGATTCTAAAAAAAGGTCAACTTGACTGGTGTTTACTATGCATAACGGTGCTGCTTCTGCCCACTGGATAAAATAATTAGTTGCGGTGATAATATATTTATGTTGCATGGATGAAGGTGGATTGATTGGACCCACTATATCAAGACCCCACTACTGAAATGGTCTTTCCACTGAAACTGGTTGTAATGGAAAAGAAGGTTTTTTAATCCTACCTGTAGTGGTCTAACAATCTTGGCATTTTCTAGAATATGCATAATAATCTCAAAATAAAGTAGGCCAATAGGAACCAACCCTAATAATTTTATGTGCAGTGGTTTCACCTCCGAAAATACCACCATCAGGACCAGAGTCCAACTCTTTTAAAACTGTTTCAGTTTCATCTTTATCAAGACAACACAATAATACACCATCTGAATTTTTCCTAAAAAGGATTTTATTTATCATCTATAAGCAACTGATTTTAATCTGAGGGCCCTTTTCTTCTTTGGTTCTATTTTATCCGGAGCACTCCGTGTTTCAAGAATAATTCTTATGTCATGATACCAAAAATCTTGAGGAGGAGGAAAGAAATAAATTTCCTTTTTTAGAAAAGATTCATCTATGCTAATATCAGAATTATTCACCGGAAAATGAGCTGACTCGACATAAAGTTTACAAAGACCTTTCCCTCTAACCATCGTGGAAGATTTGATTTCAAGATCATATTCTTGAAGGGTTGTCATCCAAGGAGCTATTTGATCACCTAAATCCTTTTGTACTAACATATTCCTTACAACAGGGTATGGAACAACAAATTTAGTTCTATATTTTATGAGGTAAGGTCAAAAATGTTTAACTGCTCTAAAGACGACAAACACTTGTTTGCCAACTTCATGATAATTCAACTCGGATCCTTTAAAATTTGAACTCATGAATGATATGGGAACCTCGTGGTATTGTTGATTGCATTGATTCAAAACATCAACATATGAAATATCTAAAGCAAATGTATAATGTATGAAATCCTTACTGAAATCGGGACTTACAAGAGTAGGTGCTTTAGATATAGCTTCTAAAATTCTTTTAAATGACTCTTTTTCATTATTTCCCCAACTAAAGTTAGCATCCATTTTTATCATGTTTTGAAGGGGATGAACAATTTCAGAGAAGCTAGGGATAAATCTCTTAACGAAATTAATTTTTCCCAATAATGACTGCATAGATTTCTTATTGGAGGGGTAAGTGATCTTGGATATGGCCTGAGCTCTCTCAGTATCAATCATAATTCCATCTTTAGAAACTACACAACCTAAAAAAATCCCTTGGATCACAAAAAATATTGTTTTCTTAGGGTTAAGTGATATTCTGTATCTTCTACAATGCTCAAAAACCTTTCTAAGATGAAGAATATGGTCAGGTTGGTGTTTAGAAAATACTGTAATATCATCAAGATAGACAGCTACAACATGGTTAATTAGACCCCTAAGGGATATATACATAGCTTGTTGGAAAGTGGCCCCAACATTAATCAAACCGAAGGGCATTTTTCTATATGCATAAGTTCCCCACGAAGTTCTAAATGCGGTTTTTAGCTAGTGATCAAGAGAAGCTTGGATTTGATTATAACTTGAGAAACCATCAAGTAATGAAAAAATCTCAAAGATGGAAACCTTCTGGAGAATGTTCTCCATGGGTGGAACTGGGTAATCATCTATTTCTGATGACTTGTTAAGGTTATGAAAATCGACACAGAGTCGAATGTCATCATTCTTCTTTCGAACTAGAACCAAGTTAGCCACCCATTGAGTGTGGTGAACAGGAAAAATGATTTTGGCACCTAGAAGTTTATTTAGCTATTTATTAACTGTTGGTTCTAGTGTTGGATTCATTTTCCTAAGCTTTTGCTGAAAATGTTTCGAATCTTGTTTCATTGGGATCACATGTCGCATAATCTACAAGTTAAAGGTTTTAAGGTCATCATACATCTATGTGAAGACATCTTTGTATTCCCTAAACAATTTTATAAAGATGATTTTTATAAGGAGGTGCAATATGTTCCTAGGTTGACAAGATGAGGATTGGAATATGTCCCTAAGTTGATATTTTCATACCTTAACCATGAGGTATTTGTTTTGCAATTTGGCACGGCCTTAAACTTATCCTGGAGATCATAAAAAATTTCCAATCTTAAAATAAAGTTAGGGATATATTTTACTGTGTCAAGAGATTTATCTATCGGAAAATGATGGTGTATTACCAAAAAGTTGCGTAATTATTCATCATGAGTGATCTCATCAATAACAGAGTCTTTAAAAGTACCTTCTTTCGTCAATAAATTTAATACCTACATATCCTCATCAAAGACATGCCAATTAGTGATATTGTCGAGGATTGATGGCCTAAAAATTAACTAAATTGAAAAAGTGTTAGGCGAAAAATCTTCAGATGGAATTAACTTAGAGGCTGCATTAGCCAATAAATCAGCTTCTTGATTTTGGAATCTTGGAATGGAATTTATGTTAAAAGCTTCGAATTTAGAAATAAGGTTCCATACCTCTTTTTGATAATCTTGAAGATGTTCAGAAATACAATGAATTGAGTTACGTACTCGTCAGACAATAATATTGGAATCACCATAGACCACCAGAACTTTAATATTTAGGTCTAAAGCCTTCTTCAGGCCTTTGATAAGAGCTTCATATTTTGCTATGTTGTTAGTACAATCAAATTCTAATCTACAAACTATACATGTTTTATTTCCCTTTGGATCAATTAAAAGGAAACCTGCTCTAGCTCCTTCTTTAGATTTTAACCCATCGAAATATAACGTCCATGGTAAACTATTTACATTCACCTTAATATCACTAATATATACATAATTATGATTATCTACAATATTTACAGCATTATGATATGCAGAATCAGGTTGAATATAAGTGAAATTAGAATTTTCATATTGTTGTTTTATGCGTGTAAATGGAGAATTTTTATCCTTAAAATTCCCAAAATCAAGTTCATAAGTGTATTTTCCCACAATAGAATAAGAAAACAACACTAGTTCAATAAGATCATGCAATTCTGTTACAATATGTTTCAAATTCCTTTCTCTTCCAATTTTAATCTGATTAGCTTTACCATTTTTAGGAAGCCATAAAGTTGACCAATCAATCGAAAAAAAACCATTTAAATTTTGAGACCAAGCATGACTATAAAACAAGTCGTAGGAATATGGAATATTTGCAACTAAAATATCAATGATTTGATAAATTTATGGGTTAAATGCCAGCCTAATTAGCACATCTTTTATTTCTCCTAATACCTTCACATTTGAACGATCAAGTTGTGTAATCTGTGTTTCACACATAGTGTATTTGGCATTCAGTTTTTTGCATACTGACAAAGGAATTACATTAGATGACGCTCAAGAATCTAACATACATTTATGTACATCCCTGTTATAAATTTCAAATGCGAGGAGGAAAGGGAGAGTTGTAGATGTTAAAATTTTACCTGTTAACGAGGCTTTATCAATTGTTGAGTTTCCTTTATCATTGGAGATTAAATCACTATTTGGAGAAGTATTTAAATTATTGTTAGTAGTTGCATTATTTTGACTATTTTGAGTAACTGATATCATTGTAGGAGTTATGATAGGACCATCGAGCATAGGAAAAATTTAAAGTAGACCATACATGTTGATATTTGCACATAATGTTTTCAGATCTTCAATAATATCATACTGCAATTCTAACTTTTGTGGATTTTGAATGGGATGAGACTATTTGGAAGGTTGGGGATTATTATTCCCTTTAGTTGGATTTGAACTTGATGCACTAGGAGTTCCTGTTAAGCCCTTGCTATGATTATTATAAGCATGTTTCCCAGGGGGAGGGGATTTACTCTTGGAATCTTTAACTAAACTATCCCAAAAGTTTACAACTAACTGTTGTTGTTCTTCTTGAGGTTCATCCTCATTTTCAGAATTGTCTTCCTCTAATGGTATTAAAAATATCTCCAATCGCTGCTACAGCAGGAGGAGGATTTGGTTTATTGTTAACAGTGGGATTTTGTCTGAATTGATTTCTAAAGTACCCTTTCGAAGAAGAACCTTCCGAATTAGTTTTCTTCAATCCCACTACCTCATTAGTTAATACTCTAATAACAATGATTCTGAAGTTGTTCTACATCAAATGTTCATGATTCCTTCTCTGAACTAGACTTGGATGAGGTTTCAGTTCTTTTACGAATAACATTGCCAATTTTCCCACTCCTTTCAGGTTCACAAGTCAAAGAGTTTTTTTCAACCTTAATTGGTTCCTTGAAAGTTTCAACTAGGGTATCCTTATTGGCATGCTTAACAAACACACCTAAATATTTAGGTAATGCAAAAGCATAATTTTCAATAATAATATCCTTTAGAGGTTGAGAGGCATTCAATATTTTTTTCTAGGTTAGGAATCGTTGGTTAAAATCCTTGATTCGTTCCTTACTATTTATTTTGATACAAGACAGTTCACGGGCCAAAGCGGCGGGTGTTTTATATTCTCCAAACTTATCCAAGAAATCCTGACTAAACTCTATCCAATTGGTTATGGACCCTTGGACCAAGGAAAAATACCATGCTAATGCCTTTCCTTTAAATATTAAAGAAAAAGATGACACACCAAATCCCCATGTTGCACATTCATGGTTTGAACTGCAAGGATAAATTTATCTATGTGATTTTTGGATGGATATTTATTGTCTGGGTGAAACTTAGGGAGAAGTTTATCCAAATGTTTAGGTAACTGATGCTGAACAATGGGGACTACAATTACACTTCTCCTCAACCAAGGTAAAGGAGGATTTGGAAGACTGGGTGGTTTACCCACTCTTGCACCTGCAATATTATATTCTTCTGAATCCAAAGAACTACTATGATTACTAGGTTTAGGGATACTTGTTGAAGAGTTTGGAGGTGAAGGTGGTTAGAACTATTGGAGGGAATAAGCCTTCTTGCAGTGTTAGTTTCAGTAATCCCTCTTAATGAAGGATTGAACTGGTAATTTGGGCTAGCTAATCCTAACTCCTGAGTTTCTAATGGAGTCTGGTTCGCTCCAGAGGGTGGATTGTTGTTCCTATTTCGACGAGGTAAGCTAAAATCAATAGGAGGTATACCATTTTGTTGAGAATAAACCCTAGTAAGGACTCGTCTAGATTCTCTTAAAGCTTGTTCAATTTGATGAGGTATATAGGGAGAGGTATTATGGTATCGTTCTAGGATTTACCGAACAACACTTGCGAATGGTGAATCTCTAATTTTGAGTTGTGGATGAACTGATGTATATGAGATAACAATGTTACCATCTTCATCAATTGATGGAGGATTTGAACTAGTTGTAGGATTGTTTTGAACATTTTTATCCATTAATAGTTTTAGGCCCTCCTTCTAGCACCATTTGTTGGCCTGATTTTATGAATGTGTCCAATTACAGAGAATTAACCCACACAAGGCACCTTACACAACCCCTAGTTTGTTTGGTGTAGCTAATTCTCATAGGTTATGGTCCTGCTACCATCTAAGTTTTTCTCTCTTAAGGAGTGTCTCCCTGTTTAAGTTCAAAAAAAGTCTTCTTAAAAACTACCTAACAAATGAAGATTTATCTAACTTCTAAAAGAAACTATCTATTTGTTATATTTTCATAATATTATAACAACATATCCTAATTGCATTTACCAATAGGATCACTAGAATGAAGACAAAGTACAAAACAATAACACAAGTGTTTTTATCCTAGGAAACCCAAATGGGAGAAATCCCATCAACCTTCATCTAGAGATGATAATTCTAATAACAGTGTACAAAGAAGAGAGAGAAAAGATGGAAGTATTTTCTAGAGATAGAAACACCAAAATAGTATTCTCCTTCAGCAGGTGCAAATTTGTCTCTCCCAGTGATGTGAATTTCACTTGAGTGAATGTGTATTATAACGAGGAGGGTCGCCTCCTATTTATCCTAATTTTCCAAGTGGAAAATTCACTGGGGCTGACTTCTCTTAGGGGATCAATAAAATATATATTAATAATTCGTTTTTATTTCTTTCTATTGCTTGCTTTTCACCCCAATGGTTACATCATTCTTTCTAGGGCTTTTATGCTTGCATACCTAGATGGGAAGATGCACCTGTTTGAACTCTACGATATACTACCTGTCCGTCCAATCTGTCGATGGGATTTATCCCATACCTGGCTGAGATTCTAGACTAGTAGAGGTACCTAGGAAAAATCATGGTAAATGTCTCTCAGTTATCTCTCCCTCTCAAGGAGGGATACGTTCTCTTCTACTTCAAGTCTTCTGTGAAAGTATTCAAACTTCACCCTGGGAAGAGGCTTGGTGAGGATATCTGCAATCTGGTCAAGGGCTTGGTTTCCCCCTTTCCCTTATTGTTGGGGGTGTCTAATATTTCCCTTTTTATTCCCCTGATTATGTGGATTTAGGGGATTAACAATATTTAGTTGCTCAAATTGTTGAGCTTGTTGTTGTAGAGAGAGTTAAACAAAGTTAACTCCTATGTGGGCCATGGGTTCCAGAGTGAGAGGACATGGGTATTGGTAATAGGGATTATACATTAAAGGTGGGATATATGTTGGTTGTGCCACATATGATGTGTATTTTGACGCAGGTGATGCCATTTGTGGTTGAGGAACCAAATGTTATGGGATTGTACTTGGGTAACCAGGGTTATGACTTCCATACTGAGGTTTCCCAAATGGAGGATTAGGTGCAGTAGGAGTGGGATTCGACTGGATTCTATGTCAACATGGGTGGTGGTGCTAGATTTGTTTATGGGGGAACTTTAACTTGGGAGGGAATGGACCCAAAAATCCCATCCAAGGAATGTTATATCCCTGCAACAGGAAGATTTAATGATCGATGTTGAGGGGAATCTAGTAGTACAATGTACAAGTATCCTGATTGGGCATAAATAAGGTCAAAGTGTTGGGATTTGAGAATCACTTCTTCCTCACTTTGTGGAATTGAGGTAGCCACATCTTTCACAATAGTAGGTTGAAGTGATTTGAGAAACCATTCCAAAAGGAAGGGAGGTTTGATGTCAATTTTGCATAAGGTGTGACGAGGAATCCATTCATGGCTATGATCCACTATGTGTGTCACCATGTTCTGTCGAAAGTATGTGAGAACATCTAAGCCAAGATCATGTCTTATGGGTAACTAAAAATAGGATAGGAATGATGTGGTAATGGTCTCAAATGTGGTATGAGAATATCTTACCAAATTTACATACCATTTCACAATTGTACTGGTTAGGGTTCTTTAGAAGAGAGGGAGGCTCACCAAATATTCCAATATGTTGTTAGAGGAACACCATAGATGGGAAGACATAATGTGGTTGGCAGGATCATATCCCTATTTCCCTTGAAATTTAGGGATATTTGAAGGTAGTTCCTCTTGCATATCTATCCAATTGGCATCATGAGCTATGGGATCATTTACCAATTTGGAGAGGCCAGGAAGGTTCAAACTTGCCATGATTGGTAAGTTGAGATTGGGAGCTGCCATGTTATTCTAAATGTTGTTTCCTCGAGGGGGAGACCTTGGAATATGTGGCAGTGATATTTGTCTTCTAGGAGAATATGAATATGTATATTTACTTCCTCTCGATGGGGGAGAAGAAGGTGGAGTATTCCTACATGGGGGAGTATGGGAAAGGATAAACACCATCTTTAAGGGGAGAGAGTGAATCAACCAAGGTGTATTCTCATCTATAATATCCAATCAATGTGGCGGAGGATAGGCCTTGATCTCGTGATCTCCCTCTTGTGCCACGGGGAGAGAATTGAAAAACACCCTTTAAGAGAGGGGAAAGGCCTTGCATTCAGTGAGACTACCTTAGGGGGGGTTTCGTCTATGGGAATTCTAGTTATCAAATGAGAGTGACAGGTGATGAAATAAACAGAATGTATACAAATGAAAAAATTATGACAACCACAACATATGCAATATGGTGCAATATGTGAGTGATATGTGCAAATATGGCTTAGTGGAATGGTGTCCACATGTTGGTTCTTTTTAAATTACAAGTTTAATGAGCTTGTATTTGGAAAAATAATAACAAGTGCAAATTCCAAAAAAAGACCTAACATCCTTCCTTTCAATTGTAATTGCCCCCCCCCAAAAGCACAATTGATGGTGTTAATGGAATCCACGCAACAATTGACTAGTGAAGGTAACAAAGAGGAAGTTCTAATGGTGATGGGTCTAATGTTACAATTGAGAAGACTTGGAAGCACCCCCCAATGGAAATATCTGACTTCATGAATCACTTGCACTCCCAAGTGTTCCTTGGCAGTATCCTAAAATTGGCCACTATGTACCTTGTGTCAAGTAAGATCGACAATTAGGCTTGGTCAATGTAGTATCGTCTCCCTAACAACAAAGTGAGAGCATTGTAGGGGAGAGTAGTGAAGATATACCCCAAATTTCACCTCCTTGCTCACGATACACATATCCAATTCGGGATTTGGTACACTTGCTTGTATTAGGATATAAAGTACCCTATAATACAACAATGTTATACTTAAAAAATATGCCTAATGAAAAGCACCTGTTGGGTAATGTTTGGATTCCTAACCCAATCAACTTACTAAGCAAAAATGTTATTTTGTAACCTCCTGTGGAGGATTTTAGTTGGTGAGCATTTTATAATGGTTGATTCTTAGGGATTTTGTTGTGAATTAAAATGAGTGTAAGGAGGACGTATTTCACACTCTCCTTCCTTTCTGATTCACCAAAATTGTGAAGTGCATACTCGGTTGGAAAGAGTCTTTCAATCCCTTAGTGTGTGATAGTGGGAATACACATGTGATGAAAGAAAATGGTATTGTTGTAATTAAGTGAAGTGCTAAAAAAAATGATTGTAAGTTGATCTCTAAGCAAAATAATGATTCTTGTAAAAATAAATGCTATGTGTGCATAAGAGGTATTTCACCCTTCACTCCCTTTTCTGATTCACATAAATAGTGAAGAGAATACTTGGGAAGGAAAGGGGCTTTAGGTCCTTGTTTGTGTGCACAAAGTGAATGCTACACTACTTTAAACTAAAGATGATTAAATCAAAAACACCAATCATGTGATGTACCAAATACTAGTGATAACGATGAGGTCCTTAGGGAGCCTCAAAGTTGGTTACCTAAGTTGATTTCAAGGGGGAATGCTCCATTTACTCTCTATTATTAGTGTAGGTGGGATAATTACTAATGGAATAAGTAACCATTGTAAGTTAATTAATTCCTAGTTCATTAGTGAGTAGCTAGTGGGCTACAGATTGTTGACCAAATCAATAAAAAACAAATAAATGATAGACAACGTGGAAATACAATTTACAGTCGTGCTGCAACATGAAAAAAAGACTCATTAGTGGGCTATAGCATGGGAACAATGAATCAAAACAACACTGATTCAGGCCAATAAACCTGCGGGGATGGAAGTCTATTAAACTGCATTGTCAACGCGTTTGTTGAAAAATTAAGCGTGCGGTAGCACCCCAGAAACGACGAGAGCCACACTAATGTGTAAAATGGTTGAAATGGCTGAGTGGGGGGTGAATTTATAGAATGTATGGGATAATCCACTTCACTTGCAAGGCACAAGATACCAGAAATTAACTACGCAACAATCAACAACCTAAATAAAAAGAAATGAACAAAAATGAAGTGGAGTCACCATTAATACTATTGTGGGAAATAATGCACAATAATACTTCCCACTTTGGGATGAGGATAGGCCTTGTAGGCTGCAGCAAGGCCTCAGCATTTGGAGCCCCTTTGGTTGGTGGGATGACCCTAAGTGATCATGCAATAGATTGTTAGAGGAAACAAAGAAAAACAAATAAAATGATAACACACTTTAAACCAAATAGTAAAGGGGGAGAGTATGCAAACTCCAACAATTGATATGAGTTGAACCACTTGTTTATTTACTAATGGCCAAGCTAATACAACTCCTTGGATAGGTGATATCCAAATGTTGGAAAACACTCTTCCTAAGGGAGGCTTATCTTATCCAACAAAATTCTTGAAGTGTAGTTAATGAACTAATGGGTGAGAAGAGCACTTGCCCTTTGAGGGAAGCAGGAAAGGGAGCTTTGGAAATGCTTGTAAAGAGGGAATAGGTGAGCTAAGTAGAAGCTCAATCACAATTACAACAAAATAACTTTTCTCTCAAATATTCTTACAATTAGCATGCCCATGGCCTTCTTTTATAAGCCAAGAGGTGGCCAAGAAATGACAAGACCATAGTGTGAACCCGTTGATTAATGTTTTGGCTCCAAAGTACACCAATAGGAAATTTAAGGAAACTAAGTGTGTGAGAGGAAAAAATCAAATTCAAATGGGTAAGTGGAGATTTCATGAGCCATCAATGCACCGCTAGTGGGTGATATCTTGCTATTTGTGTCATACACACATATCTCGAAGGGATTTCCATGTTGCAGCGAGGGTGTTGTTTTGGAGGTGTGTTGTAACGCGAGTAACCAAAGTTTAACCCACACGATTGTATATTTTGACTATTTTGGGGCCACCTTGGACTCAATTTTCTATTTGGATCTTGTGAAGATGTCTTTGGCTATGTTTATGTTGTATGTTGATGACGCTTTACCATGTGAATAACAAAATTTTCATAGGTGTGCGAGCTTTTCATGATAACAATATTATATTGCATGCATGACATCAACTGATTCTGAATTAATGAGGGGTAGTGGAACTATATTAAACTCCAACCTTTCAAGAAAAAATACTTCATAAGTCCTCCACATATATCCACCACCTTCTCAAATTGACTTGACGAGAAATCAATTCCCTCAAATAGGTATTGAACCAAAAATGGAACCATTGGATTAGGAGGAGACACATATTTTGTAGGTAAGCTATAATATTGCACCATTTCAACCTCCTCAAGAGCCTCCAACCATGATCCCTTTTCTTCTACCACCAACTCTTCGAAAGTCATGGATGCACACGGAGCATGAAATGGGTTCCTGTCAACATCATCCTTCTCTTTTGGGAATTTCCTCTGCTAGATATTTGAAGAGAAAGAATAATTGCATTATGCTGCCACATGTCCATACTTATGACATTGGAAAAAACAGAAAGGAACATTCAAGTAATCCTAACGTTGAGAGAAAATAACATCACTTGCGATCAAATCAATAGACTCAAATAACCTGGCCCTTAAATCAAATTCTAACAACATACAAGACATTGACCTCAATTAAGACTAAAAAAAATTGCATCCATGGCTAAGAACTCACCAAATGCATCACCTATAACCTTGATTAATTCCAATTATCATAACTCTAAAGGAAAACATGATAGTTTTACCCATACAGGGATAGCTTCCATAACATCATTCCTTGAATCGAACATAGGGTGGCATTTTTTCATTACCAATGTATTGATTCGTGTACCCCACATCCTACAAATAATTGTTTGAGAATCCTTTTCAGAATTAAACTTGAAATCAAGCCAACCATGGGCTATCCTATGAATCTCAAGCAAATTATTTACCAAAAGACACTAATTTTCAACAACCCACAGCTGCAAATCTCTTTCAACAACTCTATGGCCACATATTTTACCTACGAGAGTACACCCCATTATTTTGGAAATATCTAGCACCAGGACATCCTTACACACAACCAGAGAAACACTAAAGCCTTTTGAACACACCACCTTTTGCTTCTTATTTAGGACTATAGATCGACAATCAACAAAATCAAAGAGATCCACCCAACTTTCTATGAAACCCCCGCATTTAGTTTCCTCTTTTGGACACCTATCATCTGGCATAGAAAGGACCAAGGAATGATTATTAGATGAGGCAAGAATTGTCCATACCCATACCAAATCCAATGCAACACTTCTTCTATCAATCGATGAACAATGAGGTGGGAATTTCAGACAAGCAATCACCATCGAGAGAGGAAACCTACACTGGTTGATGTAGATCTAGGTTAGGTGAAAATTTTGAGGGTATGGACTATGTCAAAGAATGCTTAAACCCTCATTGATATGGAGCATCCCATATTGAATCGACACCCAAAGAACAGGACCCCACAAATCCCCGTCGTTGTAAAATATATCTTCATGATACAAAGAGTCCTTTGAGAAGTCAACTAGCTAGACATATAGCTCCAGAAAGGACTCCAAATTGGACTAACTCCAACATAAAACCTTCACATTGAACAAAAAACCTCATCTATTGCAGAATGCCCCATCCTCCCATTGTGCCAATAGTTCCCCGGTACTTCAAAAATTTAATATATAATAGTAATAATAATAATAACAATAATAATTTGGAAATGGAATGAATTTTAGGGTTTTTAAACCCTAATGTGGACAATTGTTGGAATAGTGGAGAGTGTTGACTCAATGTGCATGAGTTTTTGTGGGATATATTGTGAAAGGAGGCAATTGGTTAGAGAGTTGGACTATGAGGGTGGATCAAAGGTGCATGGTAAATGATGGAATTAGAGAGGTAACCGGAGAAGGGAGTGGGTGTGTAGCAATGGTAGGATGAGTGTTGGAGATGTATGGTGTAATGGTGGTTTGAAGGAGACGAAGTTGGTAGAGTGTGGCAACAAATGGGTATGGAGTGATGGAATGGAGTAATGGAGCGAGGGTGTGTGGCAATATAGATGGTTTAGGGAGGCGAGGTGGGGTAGAAGAGGGCATGGAGGTCAAGGTGGGAGACTACACAAAAATGCGGTAAGAGAAGTGGGTGGTAACAGAGGAGAGGAGGCACAAGTGACTGTGATTAGAAGTGGTGATGTGTGAGGTGTTGGGTGGATGAGAGAATGAGAGTGGGAAGCATTGAGACAATGATAAGGAGTAGGGAATGTAGGTGGGAGCGAGTGCTAGGGTGCATGAGGTAGTGTGGGGTTAACCCATGTGCTAGGGGTCAGGGGGGGGGGGTAGTTCAACGATGTGAGGACATTGTAGCAGTAGGTAGGTGGGATAATGTGTAGGTGTAGAGATGGGAGAGGGGACAATAGTGTAAGGGAGAAAGGTACAAGTGGGGAGCATAGGAAAGAATGTGAAGCTCATGGGAGAAATGGAGGGGGTAAAGTGTGTGTAAGTGGGTAGCATGGGGTAGATCATGAGGTGATTGGGGATTGAGCGTTGGTGATAAGGGGTAGGTTGAGAAGGTATGGATGAGATGGAGGAGAGGTTGTAATGAGAGTTGGAATTAATTGAATGGATGACAAGAGGAAGGAATGAGAACAATCATGGAGTTTATGAGGGAAAGTATAACGTACCCCGCTACATAGATACTGCCATGATGTCATGTACCCTATGCCCATACACCTAACTGATATGCGGAATAATTAAAACTTATTATTTATTTATCTTTAACACAGTCGTGGGTCATGAATAATCCTTCAACCTTCATACTCAGACTCAAGAACCACTGTAACAGTCATTCCACCCTTGTAAGATCCCTTCTATGACCGAAAATGCCTTTTTCACACTCAACCCATCCTTTTCTCCCTCCGCCTTCCGCCTTCCCCTTTTCTCCTTCCATCGCGGAATCGGGAATCAGAAACATAGCGTGCGACAGAGTCATTCAAGCCACATTCCACATTCAGAAATTAGAACTCGAAAACATAAGTTTTGACGAAATATTTTATCCACAGTTCCAAATTCTGCATTCTGCCTTTCCTCCCACCAATGCAGAACTCAAAAATCGAAAGACCAACTTTAAACCTTAATTTTTTTCCCATTTTCTGCCTCTCGCCTTTTGCCTTCCACAAGCGGATTCTGGGGTGTGGAAAACACACATATGCCTTGGAATTTTTGGCTCTTTCTCTTCTTCCTCCTTGCACCTTGCACAGGCAGATCCCAGAGTGCGAAAAACAACATTCTGCCTTGTCTTTTCTCCTGTTTGCCACCTTTCGCAAGCGGATATCGGAGTGCGGAAAACACACTTTCTGCTCTGTTTCAACATCTCTTTTCCGCTTCCCACCATTCACAAGTGGATTTCAGGGTGCGAAAACACTTAAGTTAGATGCCTTCTGACTTCTGTAACCAGGATTCTAGCCTCCACAATCATAATCAAAGTACACTGAAACATACAAGGCATGTAAAGATGCAAATGCAGATACATTTAATAAACAATAAACTATACTGAAATCATTAATAAGCATTCATCGTATCATAAGCAAATGCATTGCATAAATAACACAACAGAATATGTATCTTGAAGATGAAGTTGTCTAGCAACTAGCTATGTCGTTGCAAGGTTCCACCCAACCATTGGCAAGTTGTGTTCATTAATCTCTCAACACAACTACCACCCCCGAGTTGGGCATGGCTTCTACAAGGAACTAGGGAACAATAGACTCACACACATCCAGATCATATCATACACAGTTGGGTTTCACAGAATGTCTAGCCAAGCCAACACACAGTTGGGTTTCACAGACTGTCTAGCCAAGCCAACACACAGTTGGGTTTCACAGACTGTCTAGCCAAGCCAACACACAGTTGGGTTTATCAGGTTGTAGGAAAACAAGCCAAACATATGGGTTTCATAGGCTACACAGCCAAGCAATCACACTACTGGGTTTCATAGGCTACACAGCCAAGCAATCTCACTACTGGGTTTCATAGGCTATTCAACCATGCCAACATTTACATGAAGGACCAACTAAGACAACAGATGGGTTTATCAGGAACTTAGCCAAGGCATCTTACTGCTGGGTTTCACAGGCTATTCAACCAAGCCATCTAGTTGGGTTTATCATGTTTTCCAGCTAAGGATTACACACATGACCAAATGCACAACAAGAAACATCCAAGCCAACCGCCAGTTGGGTTTATTGGGTTTCTCAACAAAGCCAATATCCAATTAGGTTTATCAAGATTCCTAACCAAGATAATATACAATTGGGTTTCAAAGGTTGTCAACCAATCCAATCTCCTTTGGGTTTATCACGTTGCTAAGACAGTGGAAAGGTAGAATGACTAAGCTAGTGGCTCATTCAAGAGCTAGGGACACCTCCAAAAGATCTATTTGGCCTAACATCCACATTACCTGCACCCCAACACAAGGAAGCTTCCCATTCTCTGCTCCACATTCCCTCGGGCTATGCCTTCCCTTCCAGTTCTCTTCAAGGAATGCAGTGAATATTTACCAGCCACTCTTATATTTTCGTGATGTTCCTCTTTGCACTAGGTTTATCAATCCCATTCATCATATCTTCCACTCCTAATTATTACATACAGTTCATACCCAAATCAGGTTGCACATCACAACAAACTACAGGGAGACTCAGCAACACATGATTCACTCTGTAACGCAGAGAAACAGGGTCTCATACCACTCTGCAGTTTAGGATAACATTGCAAAACATCAACCAGGGTCTTGACAAAGGAAAATACTTGGATGCTAAATCACACAGTCACACAGATAAACACTACAGAACCACACTTTCACAACTCAAGATAGTCGAACCACCACAATGCACGTCTCCAGTGAAATTGTAAATGAACGAATGATGTCAGAACCCACAATGAGGAACAACAACAAAACCCTTTTGCAACTGAGTTAAAGGATGGACTGGCATGCATCCACGTGCTTCCTTGCATCATAAGTAAGAATGCAGCTTCCCAGAATGTAGACTAAAGGAAACTCAGTCACGAAATCGACCGCCATGCCTTGCTCTTCCCAAGACATTAACTGCCTCAACTATTCTTCTAGAAGAATTGAATGATTGAGGACAAAGGACAAGAATGTAGCTGAGGGTTTATGGGTTTCCCCATTTACATCTGGTCTCACCCTATTGGCTCAGGAGTTTGACTAACTCCCCTCCATATTCCTTGTGAAATCATGCCCCCATCTCTTTCACGTTGCAATGCATATCTAGATGTGGTATTTTATTAAATTGTGTATTTACATTGTATTCCAAAATATGCTATGCATGACCAACACTATAGCCATAGGTATCGACCTTGATTACCTATACACAACACACCAAATCAATGGCAGGGCCTTGGCCTTGAGCTCATTTCCATGATTTACATACAATATATAAATTATGTACAATTTCTATACCATGGGGTCAAAACCAGGGTGGTACATTCCCCTCCCCCCTCATTAGCATTGTCCTCAGTGCTTTACAAAATTGAACAAAAATGGATGTGCCAATCGCACAGCATCCTCTAGCTGCCATGTAGCCTCATCCAGACCATAGTGCTTCCACTACACCTTTACTTATCCAATGGCTCAATTCTAGAGCACTATGACCTTCCTGTCGAGGTTGCACAATGGCCCGGTTTGGAAATATCCCTCGGGTTCCACCTGAATCACATCCCAATTTATCACATGGTTAGGATCATGTACATATTTCTTAAACAAAGAAACATGAAAAACATTATGAGCTCTAGTGCTAGCAGACAATGCAAGTCTATATGCAACTGGCCCTATTATTTTGAGCACTTCAAAAGGCCCACAATGTCTAGGTCACAACTTGGTACAACTTCCAAGCTTCAAGGAACTCTTCCTTGGCCTCACTCCGAGGTAAACAACCCCAACACTAAACACTCTGTGCACTCAATGAGGCTTATCTGCATATCTTTTCTGTTTGTCCTGGGCTTTCTTCAGGTTCTACCTGATCTTTGCAACCTCTTGCTCCATTTCCTTGATTAATTCTAGACCAAGCACAATCCTTTTCATTGGATTATCCCAAGTCACTGGTTTTCTTCACCTTCTTCCATACAAGGATTCATATGGACTCATTCCCAATGATGCTTGCTATACATTATTATATGAAAATTATACCAAGCCTAAATAATCCTCCCACTTGGATTGTTTGTCCATCACATACATACGAAGCATGTCTTCAAGCACCTGATTCACTCTCTCTGTATAACCATTAGTCTGGGGATGGTAGGCAGTGTTGTTGTTAAACTTGGTACCCAAATCTGCAAACAGACCCTTCCAAAACTTGGAAGTAAACTTAGAATCCCTGTCAGAGACTATTTCCTTAGTAAATCCATACAATCTGAAAATATCCTTCATGAATATTTTTGCAATGGCATCAGTCTTATACGTGGAATTAACCAATATAAAATGTGATGCCTTTTTCAACTTTTCCACCAACAACCATGATGGAATCATGTTTTCTCCAGGTCATTGGCAATCCTGTAATAAAATCCATGGAAATAACTTCCCATTTCCATTCCAAGACTGACAATGGTTGCAACAAACATGCTGGGTGTTGATGCTCAACCTTCGCCTGCTGACATTTCATGCACATAGAAATATACTCAGCAATGTATTTTTTCATTCCTAGCCAGAAATACTGCTTTCTGGCTATAGCAATTGTCTTATGATATCGTGGGTGACCAGAATATGGAGCTTGATGGATTTCATCCATAACAATTCTCCTCAAGTCTGCTACATTTGGAATATAAATTATGTTCTTATAGGTAAGAAGTGCATCATTTTCCAATTTATATCCCTCATACTTCTTTTCTAAACCTTACTGCTGCAACTTGTCCTTTATCTACACATACATTTCATCTTCAGCAGTATGACTAACAATTTGTTGTCTCAAATCTGATTGGAAAACACTAAGAGATGCCGCGTGCATTTCATGCACCTTCCTGCTGAGTGCATCAGCCACTTTATTTTCTTTTCCTTTTATGTGTTTGATTTCAAATTCAAATTTGCATAAAAACTCCAGCCATCTAAATTTCCTAGCATTTATAGTTGGATGATCAAATAAGTACTTCAGACCACAATGGTATGTCCTTAGCTCAAATTTCCTGCCCATTAAGTAATTCCTCTACATTCTGAGATCATGTACTATGGTTGCAAGTTCCAGATCATGAGTAACATAGTTCTTCTCATGCTCCTTCAACTTTCATGACTCATAGCATACCACATGGTTGTCTTGCATAAGAACTCCTCCAAGTCCTTGTTTACATGCATCGGTAGACACCACAAAGTCTTCTTCTGGGTTTGCAATCTTCAAAATTGGTGCACTTGTAAGAATATTCTTCAACTTCTAGAAGCTTTCTTCACATCTTGGTGCCCATTCAAACTTTATCCCCTTCTTTTGCAAAGAAGTGATTGGATGTGCAACCTTGGAGAATCCTTCAATGAACCTCCTATAGTATCCTGCAAGTCCCATAAAAGATCTCACATCTATTGCATTTCTTAGGGTTGGCCAATTCATAATGGCTTCAATCTTCTCAAGGTCCACCGATGTTCCCTCATCTGAGATAATGTGACCAAAATAATGAATTCTATATTTATAGAAGTCACATTTTCTCAACTTTGCATACAACTTATGCTCCCTTAGCAATTGCAATGTCAGTCTCAAATTTTCTTCATGCTCTTTCTCATTCTTAGAATAAATAAGAATGTCATCAAGGAAAACAAGAACAAACCTGTCCAAATACTTGCTAAAAACATTATTCATGAGACACATATATGTAGTTGGTGCATTCATGAGACCAAATGGTACCACTACAAACTCGATCATAATGTCCATACCTTGTTCTGAAGGTTTTCTTATGAATATCTTCATCCTTTATTCTTACTTGATGGTAACCAAACCTCAAGTCAATCTTGGAAAATACCTTTTATCCTCTCATTTGATTAAAGAGGTCATCAATTCAAGGTAAAGGGTATTTATTCTTCATAGTAACCTTATTCAACTGTTTGTAATCAATACACAACCTGAGTGTACCATCTTTCTTTTTCACAAACAGAACTGGTGCTCTCCAAGGTGACACACTTGGCCGGATATACTTCTTTTCCAACAACGCCTGCAGTTGCATCTTCAACTCTATAATTTCTAGTGTGCTCATCCTGTAGGGTGTCTTGGACACTGGTGATACTCCCGGCACAAGTTCAATTATGAAATTAATGTCTCTCTTTGGAGGAATCCATGGAACCTCGTAAGGCAAAACATCCCTGAATTCCTGCAATACATGAAAGTCCTCCAAACTAGGATTTTTATTCTCTGCTGCCTCCACAACTTCTTCAGCTGCATTGCTGAAATATTCCTAACAGAAATCATATTTGGAATGCCTCTTACAACCCTCAGGTTTCCTTCTTCATCGATGCATTCAAAAGTATTATTATAACAGTCAAGATGAAATATGTGCACTTCTAACCAATCCATTCCAATGAGAATATCATAGGAACCAAGTGGTAGCACATTCAAGTCTGCACAAGTGACTAATCCATCCATCTCTAATGGGCATTTCTCTACCACTTCACTAACATTTCTCTTGGTTCCAATGGCTAGATGAACTAACCATGATTTGCTATGCTTTAACTTATTAAAAGCACAAATATCAACAACTCTAGGAGTAATATAACTGTGAGTAGATCCAGGGTCAATCAAAATAGAAACATATTGCTCAACAATATTACCTGCAACTTCAACCACAATTGACTGCCGATCTACCTAGGGATCCTCTAGCACTGTATAAATTCTAGGGACAGTCCTTGCTACTTGCCCCACTATTTTTGCTTCTTGAATGTTGTGAGCTTGCCTCACATACCCATTGTCAAGTGGGAAATTCATGTGCCTATGGTTTTCTCCACATCTCTAGAATTGGAGTGGTTCTTTGATCTCTTTTGTATTTCTTGACCTGTCATCCATCTCTCTAATTGGCTTAGCCACAACTTGCGATGGTTGTCTTTGCGGATTCCAGAAGTGAGAAGGTTTGAAACCTTTCTTCCTCTGATCAAACTTTTTATTCTTCTTGTCCTTCCATGCCTTATGGTGATCAGGTTTTCCTTTGTTATGATCATAGCAATACTTGTCCTTCCTTATAGCCTCTTCTAGAGTTCTAGGTTCATCAAATTCAATTTTGTCTTTGTATGACTGAGGTAATCCACTTAGAAAATGCTGGATTTTCACTTTATCATTCTTGATGTACCTGACATACCTCAACAACTCCAATAATTCATTTGCATACTTTTCCATGGTTAGTTGTCCCAATTTTAGTTCATGGAACTCCTTGATCTTGTCATCATAGTACTTGTCAGAGAGGTACTTCTACTTGAAATACTTCTTGAACTGCTTCCACACAATATTTCTATCATTAATCTTACTCACTTTCTTGAGGTGATCCCACCATATATATTCTCTTCCATTCAGATTGAAGATGGCTACCCTTTCCTTCATATTTCCAGAGTAGTCTTGGACTTGGAAATATTTCTTCATCCCAAGAAGCCAAGCTTTAGATTCTTGACCAGTATTTATCTCACCATGAAAGGTAGGAGGCCTTTCCTTCTTAAATTCATCATGTGAAATGTTCCTATAATGCCTCTTCCTCTTATCCCTGTGAGATGAAGATATTGAACCCCCAGTGGATACTTTAGATCCAGATGACCCACTAAAAGATCTTTTTCTTCTTTTGGCACTGCTTTTACTTCCTTCTGAATTTACTATCTGATGCCCAGAGTTCACCCACCTTTGGATATCTTTCAAACTCTACAGCATGGCTAAATTCAACTGATTTTTCTCTTCCTGAGCTTTAATCAGTCTTCATTATCTTCCTTGTAACTATGCATCTCCATCCTTAGTCTTCTCATGGTGGTTACAAAATTCGGTGGAGTATCTCGATATCTCCTTCCATTAGATTCTATCTCAGCATTTCCAAATCAAACCTTTCCCCAATAGTATCTTCCCCGTGCCCATACGGATCCCGGGCATCATCCATGCTATAGGTCCTCATGGATGAATCAAAACAAACTTTTCCCAAATTGCACCATGACTCTGCAAAAATCTATTAATATACACCATTGTTAGACAATCTCATAATTCAAAAATCACTTACCGACTATTCACTGCAAAATTGGAAACTAATCGCCATGAAGGAGATTAAGATCAAAGGACAAGGTTTATCCCCAAATAGATCAACGATTGACAACAATTTTGCTAGGAGAACTAACGTGGACAAAGAAAATTTTGTCGTGGCAATAGGAAACGTGTGTAAATGACGTGTCCTCTCCCCATTGGATTTTGCGCTCGAATATTGGAGGTATGAAAGTCACTTTATCAAGCGCAAAATCTTTATGTAATAGCGTTCACCGTCAATTTGAAGTCCTCTTTTTAACGAGCACTTCTTGTGACATTTGGCCAGGTTAGCTAAATTTAGCAGTTCTACTAAATAGCACTTTGTCTTTTTGTAGTTTTCTCTCTCCAAGATATTTAAATTGGCCCATTTAGGACCAATGTTGTAACCATTAGCTCTGATGCCACAATGTAATGTACCCCACTACACAGATACTACCACGATATCATGTACCTGGTGCCCATACACCTGACTAATATGTGGAATAATTAAAACTTATTATTTCTTTCTCTTTAACATAGTCGTGGGTCATGAATCATCCTTCAACCTTCATACTTAGGCTCAAGAACCACTGTAACAGTCGTTCTGCCCTTGACAGATCCCTTCTATATATGACCGGAAACTCCTTTTCTACATTGAACCTATCCTTTCCTCCCTCCACCTTCCACATTCCCCTTCCCTCCTTCCGCATCAAAATCAGGAATAAAAAACAGAGCGTGCAACAGAGTCATGCAAACCACGTTCTGCCTTTCTCCTTCTGCCTTCGAAACTTGGAAGTCGGAAACATAAATTTTGACAAAATATTTTATCCATGGTTCCACCTTTCGCATTCCGTATTTCTTCCCACCAGTTCGGAACTCGGGAATCGAAAGACAAACTTTAAACCTTAATATTGTTCCCATTTCTGCCTCCCACCTTCCACCTTCCACAGGCGGATTTCGGGGTGCAGAAAACACACCTCTTCCTTGGAAATTTTGTCTCTTTCTCTGCTTCCGCCTTCCACCTTCCGTAGGTGGATCCCGAAGTGCAGAAACCAAGATTCTGCCTTGTCTTTTCTTCTATTTTCCATCTTTTGACTTTCGTAGGCGGATCCTAGAGTGCAGAAACCACGATTTCTGCTCTGTTTCAACTTCTCTTTTTTGCCTCTCACCTTCCGCCTTCCGCAGGCAAATTCTAGGGTGCAAAAAAACTTAAGTCAGATGCCTTTTGACTTCTTTAACCAGACTTCTTGCCTCCATGATCATAAGAAAAGTACATTGAAACATACAAGGCATGTAAAGATGCAAATATAGAAACATTTGATCAACAATAAACTCTACTGAAATCATTAACAAGCATTCAACATATTCATAAGCAAAAACATTGCATAAATAACACAACATAATACTTATCTTGAAGATGAAGTTGTCCCGCAAATAGCTATGTCGCTGCAACGTTCCACCCAACCATAGGCCAGTTGTGTTCATTAATATCTCAACACAACTGCCACCCCCAAGTTGGGCATGAATTCCACAAGGAACTAGGGAACACCAGACTCACACATAGCCATATCATATCATACATAGTCAAGCCAACACACAGTTGTGTTTCACACACTGTCCAACCAATCCAACACCTAGTTGGGTTTATCAGTCTGCAGGAAAACAAGCCAAACAGATGGGTTTCATGCGCTACATAACCAAGCCATCTCACTGCTGGGTTTCACAGGCTATTCATCCAAGACAACATTTACATTAAGGACCAACCAAGCCGACATATGACTTTATCAAGAACTCATCCAAGCCATCTTACTGTTGGGTTTCACAGGCTATTCATCCAAGCCAGCTAGTTGGGTTTATTAGGCTATCCAACCAAGGATTACACACATGGCCAAATGCACAATGAGACATAGCCAAGCCAACTACCAGTTGGGTTTAATAGGCTTCTCATCCAAGCCAATATCCATTTGGATTTATAAGGCTTCCCATCCAAGCCAATATACAATTGGGTTTCACAGGCTGTCATCCAATCCAATCTCCTTTGGTTTTATCAGGCTGCTAAGGCAATGGAAAGGTAGAATGAATAAGCTAGTGGCTCATTCAAGAGCTAGGGAAACCTCCACAAGATCTATCTGGCTTAACAGCCACATTACTTGCACCCCAACACAAGGAAGCATCCCATTCTCTGCTCCACAGTCCCTCAGGATATGCCTTCCCTTCTAGTGCTCTTCAGGGCATGTAGTGAAGATTCACCAGCCACTCTTATATTTTCATGAGGTTCCTTTATGTACTAGGTTTATCAAGCCCATTACTCATCTCTTCCACTCCTAATTCATGCATACATCTCAGACCCAAACCAAGGCACATCATAGCAAAACATAGGGAGACTCAACAACACAGGCTTCACTCTATAACACAGGGAAACAGGGTCTCATACCACTCTGCAGTTTAGGATAACATTGAAACACATCAACCAGGGTATCGACAAAGGAAAATACTTGCAGGAACTCTGCAAGATGTTGAATCACACTATCAAACAAACAAACACCGCGAAACCACACTTCCACGACTCAGGATAGTTGAAACACCACAATGCACATCTCTAGGGAAATCATGAATGAACGAATGATGCCATCCCACAATGAGGAACAACAACAAACCCTTTCATGTCTAAGGGAAAGGACGGACTGGCACTGCATGACTGCAGGCAACTTAGTCATGAAACTGACTGCTATGCCTTTCTCTTCCCAATACATTAACTACCTCAACTATTTTTCTGGAAGAATTGAATGATTGAGGATAGAAGACAAAAATGTAGCTGAGGGTTTATGGGTTTTCCCATTGACATCTGGTCTCACCCTATTGGATCAGGAGTTTGACCAACTCCCCTCCCTATTCCTTGTGAAATCATGCCCCCATCTCTTTCACATTGCAGTGCATAGCTAGCTGTGGTATTTTATTAAATTGTGTATTTATATGATATTCCAAAATATATTGTGCATGACCAACACTATCGCCATAGGTCTCAACCTTGATCACATATACACAAAACACCAAATCAATGGAAGGGAATTGGCCTTGAGCTCCTTTCCATGATTTACATACAATATATACGTTATGTACAATTTCAATACCATGGGGTCAAAATCGGGGTGTTACATTTTGAA
This sequence comes from Pseudotsuga menziesii, assembly GCA_001517045.1. NCBI lineage: Eukaryota > Viridiplantae > Streptophyta > Pinopsida > Pinales > Pinaceae > Pseudotsuga > Pseudotsuga menziesii. Next base: position 518,518 of record LPNX010311764.1, on the reverse strand, counting down.
GCGGCGTATGGGGAAAGGGAGTGGTGCGAGGAGACCATGGGAGAGCAAGAAACAACTTGGATTTGATACCACTTGAAAGGTAAAATTTTAAAATATGTATTTAATAATATTTTTACATATATTTGATGATGATTTACAATTATTGAATTACAATGTATATATATGAATGAGCACGCAAAGGTAGCATCTCTTTGAGATGACCTTTAACCTAATGAATAATAAATAAACTAATATGTATACTAATTGTAATCTAATTTAGGTATTTTACATCTATTATGGAAATAAAGGACATGAGGCAAAGAAATACAGTATTCCATAGGAGAAGATCACAAAGAATAAAGAGCAAAAATAATAAAGAGGTAAGGCTCATGGATATGGTAAAACTCCTAAATCTTATCATTTCATTTTTGCACATTGTAATGTTGGTATAAATGAAGTTCTATATATTCAATACTTCGCTTGCATCTTAGAGAGATACTTGGTTGTTTGAAATTGGTTCTACCTACCACATGACATTTAGAAGAAACTTTTTTGAAGATTTGAATGACAATGTAGATGGTGTAGTGTGCTTTGCAAATAAGTCTAGGATCAAACCTAAAGGAATTTGGACCATCGGGCTTAAAATGCTTGGATTTCCTGATTTTAACTAGTATATTGTCCTCTATATTCTATAGTTGCAGAGAAACTTCTTGTAACTTGTACATGTTTGACAACAAGGCCGTTCCTTCCACATAGTTTATGGGAATTTTGCAATAAGGAAATCCTTTTATAACCAATTCATCATGATTGAATGGGAAGATCAGAGACTATTGAAGTTGAAATGGACATATGCAAGAGCTCAAAATTTTGCATACCAATCTCAACCTGGAGAAGCTACTTTTCCATATAGTTTCTTGTGGAATGCTAGATATTGACATATCGATTATGATAGTATTAGAATGTTGGTTTTTATGGTTTGTCCACCATTCCAAAGAAGTTGAATCTATATCCTTGGAAAACATAGTAAGCAACCTTTCCATGATTCAAATTCCAAACCAAGTAGAAAATTAAAGTTGATACACTCCGACTTGTGTAACCCCATGCCTATTGCTTATACAAATGGTAATAAATATATCTTTACATTTATTGATGATTACACCAGGATGTGTTGGGTTTATTCATTGAAGCATAAATGTGAGGCATCTAAAACACTTAAAAATTTTCATGTATAGATTGAAAATGAAGTACAAGCTCATATTGTCACTATTTGTGGTGATAATGGAAAAGAATATACTTCTAATCAATTTAAAAACTATCTTCGTCAACATGGGATTATGCATAAGACCATTGTTCCATATAAACCCTTAACATAATGGTGTGGCAAAAAAATAAATAGGACACTCTTGAATATGGTATGCTCCATGATATTTTTCAAGAATGTGAAATTGACGTTTTGGGGTGATGTAGTTTTGTGTGTAGGCTATTTGTGAATCAAAATTCCATCTCATTCTCTTTCCAATAAGACTCCATATGAAATTTGGTATGGCCACATTCCTTCAATGAGGGATCTCAGGGTCTCTGGTTCCACCTGTTATGCCTTAATTCCTATGGAACAAAGAATTTGTCCAAGGAGTCGAAAATGTTCCTTCTTGGGGTACTCAAATACCATCAAGTCAAATTGTCTTTATGATTGAGAAAATAAGAAGTTTATTCTTTCTAGAGATGCGATTTTTCTTGAAATGAATAAATATGAAAATATTGTGGAGAGGCAACTTGATCATATAGATAAATTTACCCATGTAAATATATATCATGAATTTGATAATGAGATTCCACATCTTGAAAGGGGATCCCTCTTGGATCAATCTTTGAAATATCATTTTGCAACGCCATCTCCCCCTTATGGAGAAGTTCCTACCACTTCATCAGAACAAGAGGTTTAGTTGGATGATGTGATTGATAGGACTGGAATATTGGATCTTGAAGAGAATGAAGCACCACTAGTTGAGCAACCTAGATCCTCATAAAAACTTCCAAAGTGGGTCATGAAGACACTTCAAGGTGGGAAAAATATTTTTCATAGAAAGAAGGAATTGACGACGAGGACTAGAATACGTCATGGAAAATGTATATATTGGTGCAAGATGCTCTTTGTAGGATATTGCTATCTATACTGCCTTATTTAAGGAGTTTCACGACATATTTTCTTAGTCATATGAGGAGATTCCAGGAATAGATCGATCGATAATCGAACATGAAATCTGAACCTATCCTGATGCCAAACCGGTTCAACAAAAACTTAGAACTGTCAACCCGTGTAAAGAGGCAATCGTTAAGGATGAAGTGGAAAAGCTGCCGAAAGTTGGTTTTATTTACCCGATCGCTCTGACGGAGTGGTATCCAATCCTGTTCATGTCGATAAAAAGCAAGGGACCTTACATGTATGTACTGACTTTCCTGATTTAAACAAAGCTTGTCCTAAGGATAACTACCCCACACCATTCATAGATTAAATCATTGATGCTTGTGCGGGGAATGAGGTTTTTTCGTTTATGGATGGATTTTTTGAGTATAATCAGATTCAAATCAAGCTAGAAGACCCACATAAAATGGATTTCATTTTTCCTTGGGGCACATTTGGGTATAAGAAAATGCCTTTTGGATTGAAAAATGCAGGGGCTACCTTTCAGCGGGCAATGAATTTCGCCTTCCATGACATCAAGACTATTGTCGAACCCTACCTAGACGATCTGCCTGTGCATTCTCGTAAGAGGATTGATCATCCAGATCACTTGCGCTTAATTTTGAACGATTCGGGCATTACAAAATACGCTTGAATCCCCACAAGTGTGTTTTTTGTGTCGAGTCAGGTAGGCTACTCGGGTTCATAGTTTCTAAAAAAGGTATTCAGGTGGATCCTTTGAAAGTTGAGGCCCTTGTAAATCTTCCTCCTCCTCGTTCTATCAGGAAACTTTAGAGCCTGCAAGGAAAGTATAACTTTCTTCTACTTTTTATCATGAATTATGCCAAGATCACCAAAGGTTTCATGCGCCTGTTGAAGTAGGAAACCCCATTTGTATGGGATGCAACCACACAACCTGCTTTCGAGGCATTAAAGAAATCCTTGTTTTCAACTCCTTTGTTGCGTCTGCCAAATTACTCTCATTATCTTATATTGTATTTGGCTGCATCCAAGTCGACCATTGGGGGGTAGTGTTGGTCCAAGAAGACGATGAACTCCAAGAGCATGTCATCTATTACCTTAGCCATGCTTTAGCTGGCCCTGAACTTCGATACGCCCATGTTGAAAAGTTGGCTTTACCAGCTGTGTATGCTGTGCAGAGGTTACGTCACTACATCTTATTGAGGACTACAACAGTAGTGGCAGATGTCAATCCTTTCCAGTATGTCTTATCTCAATGCATAGTTGGAGGAAAATTCAACAAATGGATAGTCATTCTCTAGGAGTTTGACTTGGATTTTCAATCTGCCAAATCGAAAAAATCCTTAGTTTTTGCAGAGCTTATTGCAAAATTTCCAGTAGAAGAAGATGTAGCAATTGAAGAGGACTCATTCCTAGATAAGCACATTTTTCTGATTTCCACCTCTGATCCTTGGTATGGAGATATACTTGTCCATCTCTAGGATCTGAAGTGTCCTGCAACCTTTTCGTAGGAAGAACGATGCAAACTATGTGTACATGCGAAAAACTACCTTATCATCGGGGATACTTTATACCGTAGAGAGGTAGACTCTATTTTACATCAGTGCCTCACCCATGAAGAGGCTGAGAGTGTCCTAAATGATGCCCATAGCGGAGCATGTGGGGGTCATTTATCTGGGTTAGCAACGGCCCACAATATTTTGCTTGTCGATTATTTCTAGCCCACAATCTCTAAATATTGTGTGGAAGCCGTGAAGCACTGTCATCCTTGTCAGCTTTACACCAGAAAGATGCGGCCGCATCGTGCTCCATTGTTTCCTGTCATCGTAGTGGGACCCTTCACCAAGTGGGGGATAGATTACATGACGTGCAACCCAGTCTTGGCTAGGGGGAAAAAATACATCATTATCCCTATGGATTACTTTACGAAGCGGGCAAAGGCAATGCCCACCTTCATGGCTAACGGGGAAACTGCAGATTTTTTTATTTTTCAACCATATTATCGCATGTTTCAGTATTCCAAAGATATTGTCACTGACCATGGAAATTATTTCCAAAACAACATGATGACCAAATTGGCTACTATGCTAGGGTTTAAACAAGATCACTCGTCTTCTTTCTACTCGCAAGCAAATGGTCAAGTCAAGGTAGTTAATAAGATCTTGAAGACTATTCTCAAGCGTACTATTAACGCAACCCGGTCAAATTGGCACATCATGTTGTATCCTGCACTTTGGGCTTATCAAACCAATGTGAAAACAACCACGGGTTTCTCACCTTTCCAACTTGTTCACGGGGTGGAAGCAGTAACCTCGGTTGAATGTGAAATGCCATCATTAAAAATTTCCATTCATGTGTTACCTGACACGACTGAACTAGAAGGATGTTTGCTACATTTAGAACATCTAGATGAACAATGTAGAGATGCGTTGACAACAAACGAGACTCATAAAAATAGGGTTAAAAATCAATATGATAAATCAGTCAAACCTAGGATTTTTTCTGAAGGGGAGCTTGTCTTGCTCTAGGATTAGGACAAAGAACCCCTAGGGGCAGGGAAATTCAGGTCTATGTGGTTAGGACTCTATGTCGTGTCAAAAGTTTTGAAGAAAGGGGCATATGAATTAACTGATTCCGAAGGGAATAAGCTGTCGGATCCTAGAAATAGACTCTACCTGAAAAAGTACTATGCTTAGGCCTAACACTTTTTCTTGTATTTTATTGTATGTAACTTTATGTACAATAGTTAGCCAGTTTGTGTTCTTATATCATCTGTTGGTTTTTATAGATGTCTTCTGAGTGGTTTGTAGGTTTTGCATATGGCACTAGTCATCACACTTGCAACCTGGCTTCAGTTGCATGGGTTATTTACTCACCCTCAGGATAGCTAGTTGCCTATGGAGGTGCTTGCCTAGGTCCTGCTACCAATAATGTGGCCGAATACAGGGCCATCATTGAGATTTTATGGGATGCCTTGTCACATGGCATCACTCAGTTGGAAGTCGGACTTGACTCTCAACTGGTGGTTTCCCAGCTCAATCGATATTATCAAGTGCAAAACCCTATCTTGTTACGTCAGTTTTGCAAGTCAGATTATTGGAAAGAAATTTTGATTTTATTTCATTTAATCATATTCCAAGAAATCAAAATTCATTAATTGATGCATATGCAAACTATATCTTAGATTGGCACTTAACATGCATTTTATAAAAATACATAATAGATA